>JABUQX010122898.1:0-2500 GCA_015478945.1 Trachelipus rathkii | reverse complement strand
CAAAACTTCAATTGGCTAATCTGCTCGATCCGCATCATATCATTGCCAGGTAGTGCTCGCTTTGTATGCGTGACAGTCGAATCGCCACCCTCCACAATTCCCTGCTTATCCTAATTCCCCTTTCCGAACCTTCTGGCGCAGGATTCTATGATGGCACGCTTTGCAATCTTCACCGCATTTCTCCACCATTTCTCGTGGCTTCCGTAGCAACCATCTTCGTAAGATACAGGTTCTATTCACCCAAAATATGTTTTCGTGGCAAATCCTTAACTTCCTTTTCGATATTCGCGACGGCAGCAATTTCCTCTTCCCTCTGCTCTCCTTCTTCGAAAATTCCCATCCAAGATTTCCTGACTCTGGTTAAACTATCAGCTTTATTCATCTCTGATCTTACAAACTTTACACTCACTGATAACCCGAACTCTATTATCAGCTGACTTAGAACCCCCAATCTTCTCTTGATTAGCATTTCTGCTGAGCCTCTTGTTTTCACTCTTCTTTCCATTGTAATTGCTGAACCTAACCAATTGACTACCGTCATCGAATCTGTTTTAATTTCCAGTTCTTTCAGACCCCACTTTAATGCCAAATTCACTCCTCGAATAACCGCTTCTAATTCTGCAACGTTAATATGACCCACGTCGTTCTTCTTTCTGATCCACGATCCGTCTTCAACAATCTTTCCCCCAATTTCCAACGCCGCCCCTATGGCCAGATTGCTTGCATCACACCATACTACTCCCTTATCTTCATCCGAAACCCTCCAAAAACCTTTTACTGGGTCTCTTTCCTTCACTTCCTCTAACATTTCCTTTAATACTCGAATGACCTTATCATCGACCAAATCATTCCAACTCTTTCCTTCCACATGTCTTTTCAAATAGCTTGTGGCTACCCTTAGCCAACCTACAACCGGGTAGTGTCCCACCAATTTACCACAAATTGAAAATACTTCTCTTCTTGAAAGATTCCCTTCCTTTAGGTCTGGTAATTCACCACCTCTTCTAAACTCTAATTTCCCTTCTTTATTTTTTATTATTTTCAATCCTAACACTCTGTTATCCACAAGACCTTCTACTGGTTTCGTCACCAATCCATAGCTTGCTAAATATAAGACTACATCTTCCGCTCCTACGATGTCTTCATTCACAATTATGTCATCGATGTAATGGCTGGTCGCTTCTCTTATTCTTTCATCCTGTGCCAAAACCTCTCTCAAAATTCTCATCATTATCCTTGGAGCGCAATTTATTCCGAAACCCAATCTAGTTAAGTAATACATCTCTCCTTTAAACTTCACCACCTGATATTTCCAAAGACTTTTATCTACCCTCAACTGCAAGTACGCCGCTTTCAAATCCACCAGCTTAATTTTGCCTTTTTTTCTCCTCCAAACCCTCAGAGTTTCATCACATGCAACTATCTCATCTCCAGTATGGCATTCTATGTGATCGTTTAACTTCCTGAAGTCCAACACTGGCCTTATTTTTCCTTTAGACTCTTGGTTCACTGCCATCATTGGAATCACATTCTTTCCCTCCTTCTCACCCTGTTCCACTTTCTTTAAAATACCTTCTGAGATCCATCTCTCGACTTCAGTATTAAACTTCTCTTTTATATCTCCCTTCATTGTTCCCTCATAACACTCCACAGAGTTCCTCCAATCCGGACTCCTGCCTTCTTTCCATTTCCACCGCACTTCCCAATAATTCCCATCGAAATACGCATCAAAGTCCCTATCTTCTATTTTCAAGGTTTTCTTCCCTTTTACCGCCGCAACCCGAATATCCTTCCGCTCCTCCTTCTCAATACCAAATCTTACTCCATCTCTCTTCAATTCGACGCCCCCAAGTTGGAATATAATATCTAGTCCTAAGATCATATCCACACCATTTATTAGCTCTTCAGTCAACACTACTTCCTTCTCAATTTCTCTCCCCCTTATCTCTACCTTTACTTTTCCCCTTTTCACGGATATTTTTCTTCCATCGAAAGCGGTGACTCGACTTATTCCTTCTATTTCATTGCAACAATCTTCCTTCACCACAGAAAGAGAACATCCCGAATCCACTAGGGCCTTTCCCCTTCTTCCATTTAATAATATTCTTATAATAAATAATTCTTCGGAATTCCCTCTCAATGCTCCGACGAGTCCGCCTCCGAAGCAGCGAGCCCGCCGTTCTCGTTTCCCATCTCCTCACATTCTATTGCAAAATGACCTTTTTTGCCACAATTCCAGCATTGAAATTTTCTTTTACAATGTTTCCTCAAATGTGGCCCTCCGCATGAGAAACATTTAATCGAAGCTCTTGAATATTTTTGAAAGATTCTTGCTCCTCCTTCGCCTTTAGCCGCGGCAATAAAAGTTTCATTTTCTAGTGTTAGCAACGCTCGCGCCTTTGATAATATTTTCCCAAATTCCATATCTTCTATTTCAGGCATTGCTCGTAACTCTTTTCCGACTGACGTTGGCATCCCATAAACAAATGCTCTTCGTAGC
>JABUQX010122897.1:2500-10000 GCA_015478945.1 Trachelipus rathkii | reverse complement strand
TTTTATTATGGGAGCAACTGGGTTAATTTATAATAGGCAAATAAATGCCGATCATCAGGCATGAATAATTAAGTATTGAAATATAATTGGAATATAAAAACAAATGAACAATTTATAAAAAGAACCACAATGATATTGCAAGTCATTAATCATTTGTTTAGATTAAAAATTATATACAAATGTAATTTTTATACATTGGGAGGGGGCGTTAAATTATCAAAGGATCAAAAGAAAATGTGAATTGATAATTTAAACATGTCAAAAAAAATGAAAAAAAAAATGAACAAAATTTTTAATTAAATTTTTTTTTTTTTTTTTTTTTTTTTTTTTTAAAACAAACTACTCTACTAGCTTCATTTATTTTATCAGCCAGCAGCCTGATAGCTTTTAAATTAAATGAAATTGAAATTGAATTTTTTTTTTTTTTTTTTTTTTTTTTTTTTTTTTTTTTTTTTTTTTTTTTTATAAAATAATTTAAAAAACTTAATTCTTTCACTTAGCCTTTTTGATGAGAATCAAATTAGTTACATGTCTTTTAATTATTTCCCCATTCCCTTTCTTAACAGATACCTCTACTACCTCTCCAAGAGTGTTTTCCTTTGTGTCAGTTACTATCCCCATTGGAAAAAAATATGGTTTGGTATATTGTTGCTTGATGGCAACAATGTCATTAACCTCTAATTTAATATGCATTTTGGCTCTATACCTGTCTGGTTTGTTAGTACTAAATTCTCTTAGATTAGTTAAAAATTCAGTATGATACAGAGCATGTAATTTATTTTTCACCTTCTGAAACTTTTTATACATTTTATACAGCTTTATTTCATCCTGCTTTTCATTATTTGGGATCCAATCTGGATCCTCTTCCTCATCAGCTTCAGAGGTATGCAAATGGGGAGCAATTACCACATTAGGAGGTTCATACCCTTTAATTAATATTTCAGGAGTGATTACAAAGGGTATTGAAGGATCAATGTTTTGATCATTTAGAAGTGGCTTAAAAGCTAAAGGCCTTTTGTTTATTAACATATGAACTTCTTTCATTAACAAGTGAAATTGCTCATACTTTAATATATTTTTAGAAATACTGCTATACACCATATTCTTAACTTGTTTTACAAGAGATTCTACAACTGAACCTAAAAAACTGGAATGGGGTGGATAGGTGGAAAAGTCCAAACTTTCAATATCTTTTTCCTTCAAAAAATTCTTTACCTCTACATCATTCAAAAATGATTTAATTACTTTGAAGGATGAAACTATAGGTGATCCAGCATCACTTAATATCTTTTTAGGATATCCATACTCATAGACATGCATTTGAAAGGCATTAATGAAAGATTCTGAATCAATATGCTTACATAACAACAAATTTACAGCCCTACTCCACATGCAAGTTATAATAAGTATGTACACCTTAACATTAATATCATTACTTTTTATAGTAAATGGACCAATATGGTCTAAGGCAACCTCCCTAAAGGGAATCTCTTTAGGAGATATTCTAAATTCTGTATAGTCATTCTGATTTATTTTTATTGTCCTGCCATATAGTTTTTTGCAAACCAGGCAAGTTTTAATACATTTCTTTACAGTGACATATGCAGATGGTATGTAAAACTCCTTTTTAAGAAGTGCAAGCAATTTATAGACTCCTGCATGCTTGGCTTTAATATGAGTTTCAAAAATGAGTGTGTTTGTAAAGGGACAATCTTTGGACAATAATATAGGAAATTTTTCATTATAATTACTTTTTAATTTACCAAATTTAGATTTAACTCTAATTAAGCCATCAGAATCTAAAAACAAATTTAATTGATTAGCTAAATTAGTTGATTTTACAGCAAGAGGATTCAATAAATAATCATATGTATCTGAAAAGTTAATTTTTTGGGCTCCTTTATAAACCAATGAACAACTATCCTTATAATTACAACTCATATTCATAGAAGGGAAGAGAGAAGGGTTTTTAGACTTTACTCTAAATTTTAGTGTAAATATATACTTCCTAATATAGTGAGTCACCCTGCAAAATTTCCCAATAGAAGAAAACTTGTTTAATGCTATTACTGGTTCCCACTGATAAGAGGAAGAGGAAATACTATTAATCTGAAAGTTAAAATGAATATTGAAGGGAACTTCAAATGAGAAAGTGTCAACACATTCATCTTCAGTTGGTCCTTTAAAATAATTTGTTTTCTGTAACACTTTGTGAGAGACACATCTAGTAACCATGTCTGCAGGGTTATTTGGACCCTTAATATGATGAAAAATAACATTATGACTTTCACATAGCCTCATAATATTATTTAACTTATTATTAATTATGGTACCCTTTTTCTCTATCTTGCTGGTCTTGTTAACTTTAGCTGCCAGCCAGCTTAAGGAAATCATGGAGTCAGTGAAAATATGTAAATTTTTAATATTTATGGGACAAAATGCCCTTGTTAATTGAGAATATAAATCTATCACACAAACCACTCCATGGGCCACTGCAAATAGCTCTAACACAGGGATGGTTCTACAAACCCCCTTTGTTACCACTACTTTATTTTTGGCAGTGAGATAATGAAGGGAATGTGTTTCAAGATTTTTTAAATAAATCACAGACCCATATAAATCCTTGCTGGCATCTGTAAAGACCATTAAATCATAATTACCATTGTAATTCCCAATATACCTGGGAATGGAAGGCTCAACACCAGCATTATATAATTTGCAAATCTTTTTCCACTCTCTCAATCTGTCATCACCTAAAGGGTCATCCCAAGTGATACTACTATCCATCTGCACCTCATTCAAAAACAGTTTTGCCCTATTTCTACAAGGTAAGGTCAATGCAAGTGGATCAAAGCAACTATTCACAGATGAAAGTATGGTTCTTAAAGTATTGGCCTCTAAATTTAATTTTACAGGTTTATTTGTAAAAAGATCTTGGTCCTTAGACCACAAAATACCTAATAATTTGGTTTGTAAGGGTTCTTCAGAATCCTCACAAAACTCAGATTCCAATTCCATCAAATTTGAACCAAATTGCTGCAACTTAAAGCCATATTGACTAAAAATATTAATTGACTTGTGAAATGACAATTTAATATCAGATTCAGAATTAGAGGAAAATGCAAGATTATCCATATAAGACAAATTATAAAGCATATTTCTTAATTTACTTTCAAATAGGTCATGAATATTACAATGTAAAATTAATATAATATATAAGGCAACCATAAGCAAGCTTGGTGAGAACCTCATACCAAAGGGCAGTCTGTTCATTTTGTAGGCCACCTCAGAAAAATCATTTATACCCTTAACCCAAAGAAAATGTAATTTTAAACTATCAATATATGGTAACCAAATTTGATGGAAAGCCTTGACAATGTCATAGACCAATAAAAACCTGTTGAACCTTAAAAGTGTCAAAGCTATCTCTAATTTATTGTTAAGATTAGGACCAGGTAGGGAAACTTGGTTATGAGAGAGAGCAGTGTCATTTGTTTTTTCACATAAATTACTTAAAAATACTACTCTACATTTGGTGGTTTGAACATTTTCTCTGTACACACCCATATGGCCCATGAAAGAAACTTCTTTATTATTTTTTAATTTATTAATAGAAACCTTTTCAATTATACCTGATTCTAATTGCTCCATAAAAATGCTATTATACTGTTCAAATTTATCAGGATTTTTCTGAATCTTTTTTAAAGTAGATTTTAAAATACTGGAGGCTAATTTATAATTATTTGGTAACAAATTTATTACTCTATTATCCCATAAACATGGAAGTATCAGTCTGCCATCATCATGACACTTTGCATTACTAATAATATACCTAACCAGTTGTTCATCTTCATCAGAAAAGGATGGCTCATAATAATCATCATAATTCATTAATTTTTTAAGTGACATATTAAGTTGCTCATTATTAGCTTTAGAAAAGTTAAAATCATCAGGCAAATTACAGGCAATGTAACTACAAGAGATAGAAGATTCTTGTAGTCAGAAATCATTACCATTCTCTAATGCATTATTATTATGAGGACTACCATGAGCTTCACCTTTTTTATTATTATTATTATTACTACTTTTTGGAGTTTTCTTTTTTATAAGGTTAGGGATGGCTTTACAGTACTCATTAGTTTTGTCCACAAATTTCTTCACAACATTAAGGTTATTTAAATTTTTTAAAATGACAGCCTCACTGCCAGTAAGCATAATGCCTATACAGGTGTAGAAAAACAAGAATTTTTCATTTTTGGTACCTATAGTGCCAGCATGCACTGGGATAATGTGTATTGCATTTACTCCCAAAATGATATCAATATTTCCCACCTCATCATTCAAAAATTTATCAGCTAATTCTATATTGGCTTTCTTAAAGGATTTATTAATATTTTCTGAATTTTTAAGTTTAATTTTAGGCCTAATTTCTGGAATAACTGCAGCTACTATTTTTACTTCTTTTTTACCCAGAGTGATGTTAAATTCTATGATATTGGTCTTGTAGCTTTTAGCTTCATTAAATCCTTTGACATTTATTTTTATATCAGCATTTATAATTTTATATTTTAATTTATTTGCTAAGGACAAGGACACAAAACAATACTCTGAAGCTGAATCATAAAGTACTCTAGAATGTGCAGTTTCACCTTCAGCCAAATAAGTTTTAGCTGTAAAAGTTGGCAAAATAAAATTACTAATGAGGCTTGTATTAAGGGAATTAATTTCCAAATCACAATACTCATCATTTGAGCATGGTGAAATTTCTAAGCCAACTACATTACTAGAAGTTGCATTATGGGATGCAGTTGAATTCTTTTTATTTTGCACTGTGTTACCAATTTTATTTTTATTCTTATTACAAAGGAATGAAAAATGATTACTACCATTACATTTATAACAAGGGTTTTTGAACCTATACCTGCATTGAGACTGATCATGATTTAGGTAACTGCACAAAATGCATCCTCCAATTTCTTTTATTTTCTTTATCCTACTTTCAGGACTATCAAATTTTTGACATTTGCTTATATAATGGGTATCATACCCATCAATTTTTAAATAATGACACAGAACACAATTTGCTGGTCTACTTGACACATTTTTTGTTTTTAAATCAACTGCAGCTGCTAGGCTCAGAGCCTTTTTCTCCTGAGATGCAGCAGCAGTATTTTTTATAGAGCTACCAGAGTTATTCTCCCTTGTACACTCTTTCAACCTATTGAGCACCTCAAAGGAGGTATCTAATATGGAATTTAAATCTGGTTTGGCATCATTATTAACAGTCATAAATGAATTTTTTATTTTATCAGATATTCCCTGCCATACAAAATATTGCATAAAAATCTGACCATCCACATCTAATCTCACCATCTGATCTTTCAAAACTCTCACTTCACTAACCCACTCCATCATACTAGAAACATTCTGCAGCTTTAATTTTACAATTTTTTCAATAACAGAAAATTGTTGCCCTATTTTGGAAGAAAAAGCCTTAAGTAATAAATTTTTTGCTACATCATATGTTTGATCCTCCACTTTAAGACTTTCAATATATACCTTAGCAGGGCCAGACACCTGTTTTACCAAATACCTATATTTTTCAAATTGTGAAAAACTGCGATTGTTCATGATGCTCTCAAATGAAAAAATAAATTGATTTAAATTTTCTGGCTGACTATCAAATGATGGAAGGTCTATAGGTGGAAATTTTATATGTTGAGCATTAGCTGGAGTAGGTGGTGATTGATTTTGATTATGATGTGTATGATGTGAAATATCAAGTTTATTTATAATGACACCTAAATTAACATTATAATCTGAATTTTTTATATCAATCTGTTCCTGCCTTCTAAAGTCATATTCTGGGCAGAGTACAAATTTCTCTGATATTAATTCATTCAAATTTTTAAGCTCTAATTTTAATTCTTTTAAAGTATCAGAATATGCATATTTCTCCTCTACTGAGAGACTTGCTAATTTGGTATAAACAGTGTTAATCAATTTGGTGCAGGAAGATCTTTTAGCCCCTCTTCTATTAATAAGGTTTTTCACTAGAACCAACTCCTCAGAAGGGCTGTCAGTAATATCATTAATATATTTTATTTCAACTCTTGGATCATATGAATCCATGATCAAAATATGAATTTGTCAAATTTTAAATATTAAATATGAAAATCAAATATTAAATTTTAATGATTAAATTTAAATGAAAAAAAATCAATTTAATTTATTTTAATTTAAAATACTGAATTTTCATTCAATTAAAATATATCAAATATTAAATATCAAGCCCTATAGGCGGAATTTTAAAATATTAAATATCAAGCCCTATAGGCGGAATTTTAAAAATTATTAGTATGTTAGTGCCCTATATATGGTAGTGCCCTATATATGGTACTATTAAAGTTGGAAATTGTATGATATTAATAGGTTAGTAGCCTTATACAGGATAAAAAAAAAAACTATTTAATTGGAAGTTATTGGAGTAAACCTATAAATGGAAGGTGTCACTGAACTCCACAATTACCAATCCTTGGAAATATGTTCCAGTAACCTATAAATGGAAGGTGTCACTGAACTCCACAATTACCCATAAAAACTGTACAATTACCAAAACACTCCAAATAATTGATTAATACTCTTAATATATAAATATGAATATTTCAGCAGCACTGATATAATGCTGATGAATATAATTTAATAGCTTAGCTACACCACTACTACACAGTCAATATTGACCACAACCATTAAATAACCAGGAGCAGGCTTGGGAGGCTTTAATCTGAGAAGAAAGTTAGGCAGACAATCCCGCTGAGGATGCCATATACAAAAAAATCAAGAAATGAATTGAAATAATTGAAAATCCTACTGAGGGTTTCATATACAAAAAATTATCAGGAATTAAAAATCTTGATTACTTTGCATTAAAAAAATACTTCTAAATATAAAGACAATGAAAAAAAAAGCAAAAACTTTACTTTTAATTTTGCTTAAATGACTATTAATGAATATTTTATATTATATTTTTAGTTTCAAGGAAAATACATAAATAAAAAGGATGTTGAAAGATGCTTCCAGCCTCAAGCCAACCCAGCTCTATCACAGCAGTAACAAGCTCCCAGCTGAAAAAATAAATGGGAGCCTTTTAAAAGTTGGTACTTTCAAAAACCAACTTCCTAAATCTATATTTTTGGAAATATTTGATGTTATATATATGATGCACAACTTACAAGAAATGATTAAAAAGTTGCCTCAAAATTGTGATTCTTTCCATATTGTGACAAAGGCCAAATGTGGCTATGAACCTTTAAATTTATAAATTTTAATTAATAATTAACAGGAACTCTGCCTATTAAGGCATACTTTATAAAAATAAAGTGATCTAAGCAAAAGTAAATTGACAGCCTGATAAACTGCATCTACTTACCCAACAAATTGGTAGCCTTAAATCTTGCTTGCCTTTTTGACTCTCTTCCTTCCAGACAATGGTAAGCCTCT
>JABUQX010122896.1:7500-19494 GCA_015478945.1 Trachelipus rathkii | reverse complement strand
CGACTCCGACTCCAACCCTCTTCAAAACTACGAAACTTCCGACTCCGACGTCGACTCCGACTCCGACTCCAGACTTCCACAACCCTGCTAACAACTAGAAATAACTTTAAATCTGCACCATCAAAATGTTTGTGCACTAGATTCTAGTGGCTTTTAGTCGCAGTGACATTCAAACATACCATTGGCTACAAGTCTAAAAAGATATATATAAGTCCTAGAAATAATCAGAACACTTTTCTTTTGGGGGATGACATAACATTAATATATATATTATACGTATATATATATATACTATATATATATATAATATATAAGATATATATATATATATATATTTTCTTATAGATTCATATATACTGATATAATACAACCTATTAAACAATGTGTCCCAAAAAAAAAGTAATTCTAAAACCTCTAAAGTAACAAAAATTATTATTTTACAGGGACGTTTCTGAACGTTACCTTCACGTCATTTCACACTTTGCCATACATTCTTATTTATACTAAGTTAGAAATTGTAGTGCAATAAAGTTCACGAAACCGTTCTGGAATAATAAAAATATGTGCTACCTTTTAAAGCTTTAGCAGATATAATATATATATAAATATAATATACTAAACTATACTATAGATATATATATATATAAAATATTATATATATAAATATATATAATATATATATATATAGCCTATATATATACCTATTATATAATATATAATCATATATATATATAGTATATAAATATAATATATATATATAATATATATATATATATATAAATATATACGTTATATATAATATATAATGTACAAATATGTGAAATTATAATATATATATTATACTATACTATATATATATATATACTATGATATATATAGATATATATATATATACAACTGTATATATATCAAATATACTATATATATATACATATATATACCAAATAATATATATATATAATTAATATATATTATATAAATATATATATAATTATATAATATATATAACTGTATATATAATATATATATATATATATATATATATATAATATATGCCGAACAAATAATGGATAATTTATATATATGATATGAAGATTTATATATATATATAATATATATACTATATTCATTCACGCACCATCTCATCGTGTTTTCCCACACTGGCGCGAAGCTGGAAATCTAACTGGTATACCTGTATCTATACGAGTCATGACTCCAAATATTTTCAAATTGTTTAAAATCGCTAAAATATATTCGTTGATTGTGACTTTTCATATTTATTAATGGTATTGTGAAGATTGTTGAGATTACCATAAATAATTTTGGACCAAAACTGTTTACGCCTTTAGCAAAACATAAGACCGTTGCAAAATAAAATAGATACTTTATTTATCATATAACACTTCCTGCAAGCCACTTGCTTTTTGAGAAAATACTTTGAAAATGTTGAAAACATTCTTTTAGCTTGAGTCTGTGAGGAGAAATAATCCCAGGGCAATTCGAGGCATATGGATGCGGCCACTTGTATTAATTCTATTATTCGCAGTAGTGTGGAAGACAAGAACGGCGCCTTCAATAAATAAATTGGTCCGAAACACCAAATGTTGAAAAAAAAAAAAAATTTCTCGCCACTTGTTTTTATTATTTTGTTTTATTATTCTAATTCCGATATCCCGTAGGGGTTACACCTCACTTACGAGAGGGGGGCCAGTTATTTTAAAATATTTTAAAATACATTTCAAAAAAGAAAAGTTTCTTTTTAAAAAAGGAAAATAATGAAACACAATAACTCCATCGTTTCAATGAGGAAAGTGATAGGAAAGTGATAAAGGAATAAAGCGGTGAGTGCTACAGCTGTATATTTTCCATCTAATATGTGAACTTCTCTCAAAAAAAGTCAAGATTTTTCGCGCATGCGCGACCGAGTAAAATTGAGTTCCTTTAATGAACGTCAAGGACACATATTTAGCTCTGGTTTTTATTCATGTTTACATAAAAAACACAACGGAAAATTTTCAAGTAACTAGAAAATTTTGATCAACCATTACATTTTTTTAAAATATTGTTAATTTAAAATATATATTCAAGTTGTATAAAAATGGGTTTAATTTGTTAATCTAACTTTATAAATAAATAAAATTAAATTTCATAATTTAAAAAAAAAAAAATTAATATATGAATCATCAGTTACATTAGGGTAAGCAGCGTTTACCTAGTATACCCTTAATGTACGCCTCTGATATTATATATATATATATATATATATATATATATATATATATATATATATTATATAATATATATAAATATATATTATATTATTAATAATATATATACTATATATATACTATATATGTAATATATAATATATTTATATATATAAGTATATATATATATACATATATATATATAACTATATAAATATATATATATAATATATATATATTATATTATATATATACAATCACATATATAGTATATATAATATTACTAATATTATATATATATGATAACTATACGCCTATACAATCAGATATATACTAATATATATAATATATATATATATAATATATATAATATTATACTATATATATATCTGATCATATATATCTATAGTATATATATACTATATATACTAGAGAATATCACTCATATTAGGGTTGGCCGAACGCACCAGAAGCGTGCGGTGCGGTGCGGTGCGGTGCGGTGCGGTGCGGTGCGGTGCGGTGCTTGATGTGCATTTTTAGTTGCGGTGTTGTGCGGTGCCGCTGCACAAATCCAGTGTACCGTGCGGCCTCATTTGTAAAATACTAGAGGTGCGGTGCAGGTGCGGACGGCGCGGTGCGTGATCTCCTTTATGGTATAACTAAACAGCTCATCTTTATTTCCTAAGGTCTGTGAGCATTGTGTTAAAAGTATATGACATTCGAAATGTTTTTACTTTTATTGCTTCCATCTTTATTTGAGCCTTTAATTAACAACACTAGCTTTATTTATCTCACCACTATTAGTTACCATTGCTATAATTATTCATATCAAGATTTAGCCCATCACCCATTTCATGGTATAGAGATTCGATCCCCACAAAATTATATTATACATATAGATGAGTATATACAATATATATATATATATATAAATATTATATATATAATTATATATTATATATAGTATATATATATAGTAATATAATATATATATTATATACATATATATAGTATATATATATATATATAAATATATATTATATAATATAAGATTTTAAAATACATACAGTATATATTGGAAATTTATATATATATATATAATATATAATATATATTTATATATATATTCTATATATATATATATTATATAAATATTTATATATAATAATATATATTATATATATATATATATATAATATATATATATAATATATATTATATATATTATATAATGTGTTGTGTGGGATGTGTGTGTGTTGTAGCGCTGTGTTGTTGTTAGTGTGTGTCTTGTTGTGTGTTTTTGTATGTTGTTGAAAATGTGTTTTGTGCATTATTAAGCAGAGGGGCATAATATCAAATCAAAGGGCCACACTAAAATAAAATAAAAATGGAAAACGAAAATGGTCCTTAGAGCCGGAAGAACTTATACCACGATACCATTATTCTTTTGTCCCAAACCGTTTATCACCCCATAATAATTTCGGAGGTAAAACATAATATTCTGTACATTGAACGACTTAAATCTTAAAAAGAGGTATACAATCCCAAATATCGTAGTTAGAACTTATAAAATAATATCCACAATACCAGTAGCCACTCTCAATTTCACTGTGACCTTTCTGCAAAGACATTATCTCGTTTTCAATATTAAAAAACTCTTTTAGATACAAAATAAGCTTACCAAATTATACCCGTTTTAGAACAATGCTTAAAGAAGATGCTGAATCTCCCTCAAAAACACCCCCTTCCCGACAAGTAAAAGAATTGCTCGCCACAGAGATATAAACCACCATTTGACCCTTATTAACCTGCTGACGGAAAATCTTGAAAAAACTAAACCTTACTAAACTTTTAAACACAATTATACCTTAAATGCCCTTGATAGAGAATAATATCACCTAATCGTCTAAAAATAAAATTAAACTATGAATATCCTTAAATTTTATCTGAACCTACAACCCAAATCATGCAGACCCGAAGAACAAAACGGTCTAAAATAATACGAATTGCAGATGAATAGGAAAAAACGACATAAAGATTTGATGAGTAAGATGAAAATACCTATGAGTAATTGAGAGAAAGAGAGAGGGACCGCACGATAAGATGATGAGAGTATGTCAAAAATGATCGGAGAAGAAGAGTAAACAAAGAGCTTAGCAGAGAGAAGAGTCTAAGAGCAAAGTATAATAAGAGACCACCGACGAAGAAAAGAGATCGATAGAATCGCCAAAGACTATAATAGACAGAGATACGTCTAAACAGACGAGAATAAATGTTAATATATATCAAATGGAATTAACATGTTTGAACGGAAGACATTCGGTTAGAATGAAAGTCGATGAGAGAGAAGAGTAAATTCTTCCAAAATATGCTTCATTATAAAAATTAATGGCCCGTAAAGTGAAAGGCCTCTGACAGCATTATGAATATAATTATAATTTGGCAACGACTGAAAACTTAATAGTCACGCATTTATTACGGCCAATTAGAAGTAAAATATTTCCAACTGCAGTTAACTGTTTAAGATGATGCTAACTGTGTTAAAATAATTACAGTATAATAATAATTAATGGAATTTTGCTGCAATGCGTTCATTGTAGGTAGATTGGTTTCTTTTTCGCTGAATAGATAGATTTCGTCTTCCATATCCGATTTCCAGAAAATTCCAACAAAAAACTTTTATAGTATTAATGTAACCTAATTTGTAAATGTGATAAGCTTGAAAGGAAAGAAACATATCCAAATTTAAATGTTAAAACGGATTTTCTATATTTTCAAAAAAATAAAGAAATAATCTTGTTAGGAAACATGGTTGAAACATGTCATTCATTAGTTGCAGAAATTATTGAAAAATTTAAATACGATTTATATATATATATATAATAAATATATATAAAAACATAAAGATAAATCTAGAATATAAATAAATAAATAAGATAATAACCAGGGGCGTATAAGAATAGTGAGTATATAATTAGGTACTCATAACTTATATATTACATAATACGAATAGAACGCGTGTAATAGGGTATCATTCAGTGGAAGAAGCGTTCCTGCACATAGGATGCTCTAGGTCGAATGCGCCGAACACACCCCTATAAAATAGCTAATTAGTTTTTTATAAATTACACCGTTTATAGAATACACAAAGGAGAAGTATAAATCTGTAAAATACAAATGAACGAATAGTTTATGTACACAATAAATATTTAAAACGAAATTCAAAAATAATTAAAAAATAATGCCTTAAAACTTCCAATTAGCTCTATTTCCTAATAACCACCTACTTACCGTATACAACCAACAGAAAGAGCTTGTCATAATCATGTCGTTAACCACATTTGAACCAAACATTCCCCTCCACCTCAGATGCTTTTTCACTCCTAACTCTAATCTTCTCACGATCTCTACTTCTAACTGTAACCTGCTCAAATACCTTAAAAATGCTGAACTCACTTTGATTTAGCAACATTGATTTTTCACAGCGAGACTTTGCTAATTATATCTTTAATAATACTTATCCAAACCAACCAATATATTCTACCTAGTAGCAAATATAACTAATATATCATACTTATTAATAAAATATTACTAATACATCACCATAATACTCAACCTACATGCCATTTAAATCTAATCTATATATACTAAATGTATACTATTATTGGCTCAACAACATCCATCGAAACTAATAAACATATCTAACATAACTAAAAATAACTCACACTAACCAAAATCTGGCTATACCAAAACAATTGTTCCTAACTACAATATTCACAGCAGAAAATATTTTTGTGAAAATATCATCTGATATTTCAAAAGTTCAGTCAAAAATTCAGAAAGCTATTGATGTAAAATATATTTCTTTAACCGACGATATATGGACAGCAACTACAAACAATTCTCCTTTTATAAATGTAACTGAACAATAGTTTTGAGCAAGAAAGAGTTGTTTTGCGAATTGTTCCCTTTGAAGGTTCTCAAACAGCTACACGAATCAGCGAAGCAGATAAACAATGTTCTTGAACAGTATAAGTTGGCAAGGGATAAGATATTCTTAGTGCTGAGAAATTCTGGAGCAAATATGGCAGCTGGAATCAGGAATTGCTACTTGGAGGCATTATCATGCTTTATACATACACTTTGGCTGACACTAAGCGAAGGCATATTTTCTCAACAAGCTGAGAAAACTATAATCACAGTTAATAGAAATATTGTCACATTTTCATCATTCTGCTGTAGCTGTAAGCAAATTGGAAGATTTGAAAGTTGGTTTGCCGAAACAAAATAATTCAAATTGTTCCAACTTGCTGGAATTCTACATGCTACATGTTGCAAAGAAACTTGGAACAGCAAAAAGCCCTTGTCACATATGCTATAGATAATAAAATTCCTACTTTGAGCCCATATCAGTGGTCTCTCGTTGAAAAAATTTTCTACTTTTAAAACCATTCGAAGAAATTACTGTGGAAGCCAGCAAACGAGAAACCACATCATCTTCAATAATTCCCACAATAGAGACTGAATAAATTCTTATCAAAAGCAAAGAGCAGTAGTTCCTTTAGTGGCATTAATACCACAATAGAAGGACTAGAAGATTCAATAAAGAAAAGATTTTCAGCATATATAGAAAACAAGTCTTTATGCTTGTCGTCTTTATTAGATTCAAGATTCAAAATGAAATTTGATTTAATCGATATATTGATATTGGTGAGACCCATACAAATACCTAATTTACATTTTATAGCACAAATGTAACTTTGAAGATTGACACCAGAGAAGAAAGACATGTTTTTAGTTGTTAATTTTGTGCAAACTTTGAAGATGAATTTGTTTGATTTATTTGACATCTGTAATGATAATAGCAGCTTACTTGCATTTTTACACTTTAATTTCAGAAATGAAACGTTGCAAAAAATGTAATTACGAGTGTTGAATAAGCAAAATAGTATTTTATTTTTAGGTTAAATCACAGACACCAAGACGTTGCCAAAGGAAGGAACAATTTTTAGGTTATTTAGCCACTTTTATGTCGGTAACAAAGTTTGAGTCAAAAGAACGCTTTTTGCAAGCTTTTTTGAAGGAATTACCACTAAACCGTGAGTAGCCTCTCTCTCCTCTCTCTCTCTCTCGTCTCTATATATAGTATTATATATTAATATATATATAATATAATATATATATATAATATATTATATATAATATATATAATTATATATAATATTGAAAAAATACCCACCATTACTAATGCCACCCTGCGGGATTGAACCTGGCCCTAGCAGATGACCGCGGTAATCTACTAGGCCCCAGGTTCAATCCCAGCAGGTGAATTACTCAGAGGGGGGTATTTTATCAATACTTATTACACTGTTGTGAGGTGTTAGAAGGATGAGCAGTTATCTAAATATATATATATATAATTTATAATATATTATATATTATATATATTATTATATATATAAATATATATATATCATTTGATTATCATAATCCATTAAGTTAGGGCTAACTGGGAAGGCTACCAAAACCATTTGGAGGGTTAATTGGGGTAACAAAAAATCCAATTAGGTTAGGCTAACTTGTGGCTATCAGTCAATTAAATTAAACTGTGGAAGCCAGCAAATGAGAAACCACATTATCTTCGATAAATCTCACAATAGAGACTCTGAATTTTTTCTTATCAAAAGCAAAGAGCAGTAGTTCCTTTAATGCCATTAATACCACAATAGAAAGACTAGAAGATTCAATAAAGAAAAGATTTTCAGCATATATGGAAAACGAGTCTTTATACTTGTCATCTTTATTAGATCCAAGATCCAAAATGAAATTTGAAAAAGAGGATATGGTAGAGGAAATAAAAAGATGGACAATTGATAGCTTAGATGTTGATAATTCAAAATCTCAAGAATTAAATTCTGAAGCTTCTACTTCTAGAGATGATCTAGATGGAGGAGACTCTCCTAAATTTTTCCAATTTATTTGATGAATTAGCTTCTGCTAAACGAAAGAGTGAAGAACATGTTTTCAAAATGAAAGAAAAAAAGTCAAAAAACGAAATGAACGAACAAAAGTTTCAATCAAGAATTAGAAAAATATTTACATTTATCCTTTATACGAAGACACAGTGACCAATTTTGGTGGTGAGAAGTTCAAAAGAACTTTTTCCTAATTTGAGCAAAATAGCTATGAAATATCTAAGTGCCCCAGCATCTTCCATTGAAAATGAAAGAATTTTCAGCACTGGAGGCAACATATATGAGCCGAAGAAATAGCGCTACGCCCTGAAAAACTGGAAATGCCATTTCTATTCTATATTTAAGGGTTTTAAAGTTTGAAAAATTAATTTTTAATTTCTTTTATATTCTTTTAATTTAAATTTTAAATTGAAAATTTTTAATAGGTTAGTAGGGATGAGGTCAATTTTGGCTCGGGCGTAAACCCATTGTTCACTCCCCCCTAAAAATGGACAAAATTCTTTGAATTCATAGAAAACAGCACACAACCTAAACTAGCCTTTTTTGTGCATTTAAACGTTGTTTTCGGGTTTTTTTCTGTGTCTAGTCATTCTTACAGAATTTTCAATTTTTCAAAATCCATGTTTATATTTCGTATCAACTTCCAGAATTTTTTTTCGAATGACTTCAAATTTTGAAATATGCATAGATGGTCCATTACCGGTACAATTAAGTACATTAGAACTTTTTCATTTTTTGATTTTGTGCTCAGCGTTGTCCATTTCCAAACCCATTTTTTTTGAAAAGTGAAAAAATTGATATATTTTTTTCTACTCATCCGATCAACATCAAATTTTCAGGGCTTGTGCAATCGAGCAAGATGCATCTTTTTTACTTAGATAATTTTTTTGTATACTCAAAAGAAAATTTTTAAAAACAATTTTTTTTTTTTTTTAAATTTTTTCCAAATATCCAAAACTATTTCTTTACAAAGAAATTATCTAAGTAAAAAATATGTTATTCTCTTCCGACTGACAGTATGCCCTGAAAATTTGATTGATCGGATGAGAAGAAAAAAAAATATCAATTTTTCACTTTTCAAATCCAAAAAAAATGGATTTGGAAATTGGACAACGCTGAGCACAAAACTCAAAAAAATCGAAAAAGTTATATGTAACTATTGTAGGTAATGGACCCATCTATACATATTTCAAGTTTGAAGTCATTTCGAAAAATATTCTGGAAGTTGATACGAAAAATGTCAAAACATGGATTTGAAAAATTGAACAAAGTCTTGGAAAGAATGACTACGTCAAAAAAACCCAAAAAACAACGTTTTAAAGGGCAAAGAAAGCTACAGTTTGGTGTTCATAGGGTCAAAATCGGCTGAAAATTTCGAATTTTATGGCCATTTTTATATGAAAATAATTTTTTAATAGGTTATATTATAACTTATAATAGGTAAAAGAATAATTAGAGTAGAAATTTTTTAATACTCATTTTGTAATCTATTATTTTTTAATTTACTAGCTTTATTCTAACAAAAATATTAAAATGCAAAATTGGCAGATTGTCAAAACAGATAAAAGGAAAAATGGTTACGAATATTTTACTTATACTTACCTATATATATATATATATATATATATAATATATATATAATATAATATAATATATAGATATAATATTTAATATATATAATATATATATAATATATATATATAATTAAATTATTTAATTATTTTTTATGGCTTTGATGATTGGGATGTAGGCCCTTATAATTCATGTAAACGTCGCAATCAATTAAGAAAAAAGAGTTGTAGAGCCCAGTGCTTTATTTATTAGTCGAAAATAGATTTCAGAAAAAACAAAACCATAATATATATATATATATATATATATATATATAATATATAGTATATATATATATAATAATATATATATATTATATATATATATATATATATAGTAATATATATATATTAATATTTTGATAATTACCGTATATATTAACTAAATGATTTTAAAATAATTGTTAAAAATTAAAATAAAAATTCAATTTGAATTGTGCACCATTTGCATAAATTACTTTTTTTTAATTACGATGTCTATATAAATATATATATATATATATATAATATATATATATATATATATATATATATTATATATATATAATATATAATATATATTATATAATATATATATATATATATAACTTTTAAACTAAATCAAATACCATCAAGGCTAAATGCACGGCAGGCTGGCGTACATGCATGCAGACCGCTCGCTTCATATGCAGCGGCCGAGCCGGTGACGTAAGGTTCTTTTAGGGCAACGCTCGCGCGCCAGCGCGCATTAGAAGCGAGTGCTTCAAACGGAGCGATCTGTTCATGCATGGCACGCCAGGTCTTCTGGCCATTACCCTATGCGACTAGAAAACTTATATATATATATATATATATATATATATATATTATATATAATATATATTAATATATATAGTAAGTATATATTATCTTATATAATATATATATATATATATATTATATATAATATATATATATAATAATATAGTATATATAATATAATATTATATATATTATCAGAGCTGGGCGTTGAGCCACCGAGTTGCGATGCGCATAGGCGCAACAATTTTTAAAAAAGCGGACTAAGCATAGGCGCACAGTCAAGCATTTTTTTTACCCTTAAAGGTTAGAACTTAGAAGCATGGCTAAAGCTGACCAGATTCCCGCTTTTAGGCGGGACAGTCCCGCTTTTTTAGACCCTGTCCCGCTTTTTTAATAGAAAAAAAATACCGCTTTTTCTTTGAATGTCCTCTTTCCTATGAAAGCATACCCGTAGTTGCCCTTTAAATACAGTGATAAAAGTTATGAAAATTAAAAAACATTAAAATATGTGAAAATATATATATATATATAATATATTTATAAATATATATATATATATATATATATAATATATATATATATTATATATTATATATATTGTGTGTATGTGAGAGTGAGTGATATATAATTAAATATATATTTTAATTTTTAATATATAAATATATATATATATAGTATAATATGTGTGTATATATTTATATATATATATATAAATATATATATAATATATTATATTCATATATATTTATATATATACATATATAAGGATTAAAAAGTGCAGTGCTTCCAGATTAATGTAATAACCATGTCTACTACAAAAAGGAAGTGTGTTTTTAATGAAAGTCTGAAATCTATGTATCCTTTTATTCGCAAAACGACCTCAGAAAGTGACGTAAGGTTTGAAAAGTGCAAAAGCGATTTCAGTATAGCCCACGGTGGAGGTAGTGATATCACCAAGCATCTCAACACCAAAAGGCACAAGGCAGCTGATATCTCTGCATCTTCGAGCAAGGCAGTAACAGAATACTTCAAAAAAAATGACACCTACTTCGAAGAATCTAGAAGTTAGTGCTGCAGAAGGTTTGTGGACGTACCATACTGAGAAAATTTCTTGTGCGTTAGACAAATGTGAAACAATGTTTTAAATGTTATTTGCTCCATATGCTGAGGCAGAACTACGACAACAAAATAAAAGATGCCACTGTGTAACACTTTAACCGATTGCAAGCAACATGGATTACATAACTATTTCCCGATGGTTCTTTCTCTAGCCATTACCGTAGGTAAGTTCGGGTAAAGGCTCCTTGACCTTCAATCTCTCCCTTCAGAGACCTCTGACATAGTTGAAATTATTTAATAGATTTAACTAAAAATTATGATTTCCACAAAAAAGTAGTTGGTTTTGTGGTGATAACACAAATT
>JABUQX010122896.1:0-2500 GCA_015478945.1 Trachelipus rathkii | reverse complement strand
TGGTAACAGAAAGGTATAGAGAAAGGGGGTCAAAAATCTTGAGATTTCCGACAGAAGCTGTCTTTTTGTAGAGACATCTCCAAGAGAAAAGTCACTTAAACTTAGAGTGTCTAGACTGGTGTTGTTTAGATATCCCAACACTCTTTCCTCATCACACTGACGAGAAACAATTTTCCCCTCCTCTTCAAATAATTTTCTGACGTTAGGAAAAAAAAAAAAACATTTATAGGTTCATGAACCACTTAGTTGAAACCTCCTCGCTCATGCGCGAGGTACCTTTTGATAAACATCTTTCAGTTTCCACAACATATGAGTGAAGAATTTATAAATTGTCACATGAAAAATCTGATTTTGAAAGAGGAGGTACAGAGATCGGTGGTTATTTCTTGGCATGATGCTGAAGCACATCCAATATAGACTGACAGCTAAGCAAAAGATTATGGAGGAGTAGCGGTAACTGATTAGCTTACCATCTTCCTCACCAACAAGAACAGAAACGATTTCGGTCCCACTTCTAGTTTAGTCAGATTGAAGAAAAGCCTTAGTATCTCAGGGAAGACAATGCCACTTGTCCGTTCTGAAAGCGATTAATAATTTGAAAAGGGAGGGATTTAGTCCACCCCTGAATAAGAAGCCTGGTCTTCAGAAGACGAAACTCTCATATCTTTTCAAACTACAGTAAATACAGGATTCTGACTTGTTGTAGCTGTAGAGCCTGTTTAAAACTGGTCTGTGAGGAAATTCCAAATGAATTTGTGGAAATCATTTGCCCGTACCTCGGCAGACTCGATAATGCCTTTTCTAATAATCTCTGAATATGTCCCCATACCTTTCTACTAATCCTTGGGCAGTAAGTTTCTTCTTGACGCTTTGCATTGTTGCAAGGGCAATGTGGTGATTAGACAGGACCTGCTCCAGAATATTCTAAAACCAAGGAAATTCCACGTGGTATCTTCCGTTATAAAACTCAGTCCCCTCCTGAAACTTTTTAATAAGTTCATCTACAGATCCTCGGTCCCTCTCCATTAATGACTAGAGACTCTTAATTTGTAAAGGCTCTCCAGGCCCAAGTCTAAATCTGACTCAGTATGAGTGCGTATGTGCGGGTCAAAGATGGAGTAAGTTCTGTTACTAAGTTGATTATGTACTCAGGGACGTTTGTGACAGATTTTCTATTATTTGATTGCATGGGTACTATTTCATCATGTCAAAATCTTTTGACAGGTTTTCCAAAAGATTATTCCTTCCTGGTAGGTGTTAAAAAAGATTTAACAGGCCGAAATGGCACATACCTATGACACTTTTCAAGGGCACAGCCCCGAAGACAAGTCACTGTTTTCATGTGCTTTAAAAGATGCAGAACATCTAATCTTATTAATCCCATTATATTCGATACTTTGTCACCATGTCTACCATATCAGCAATATTATATCCGGTTTGTGATATATTATGAAGCTCCTATGAGGCCTTTGACCTCAAAGCTGACATCCAATTGAAGGTCAATTATTTACTGGTAGATTGAAACTTCCCACAACATATAGCCATTTCTAATTCAAAGGATCGTAAAGATCTTAACTGCTCTCCCAAAAAGTTATATGCTTGATGAACTGGCAAAGCGATTATTGTATCTAACCTTAATACTGCCTCATGAAAGTAAGAATAGTGGATCCTAAATATAAAAGCAGCTACTGGACTATTTTGTTTTCCTTTTTAATTCTGAGAGTTTGTGAAATTTTGGGAAGAAGACGCAACACCTGAAGTTTATACAGTTATACTACTTTCAACAGATTAACTTTGTATTATCAGAAATGTCTGTTGAGTCGGCCACTATTTTGTATGAGTAGCCATCAAGAGTGACTGGTTTTTTGTTATATAACAGCCTTTGAATACATAGAGCTAGTAAAATTGACCATTCGTCGACCTTCGATATTCGTTTATATCGAGTCTTGGAAATCGATATAATTCTCTCTCTCTCTCTCCTATATGATATATATATTATATATAATATAAATAAATAATATATATAATATATAATAATATAATATTAATTAATTATATAGTATATAATTATAATATATATAAAAAATATATAATATATATATATATAGAATATATATAATATATAATGCTTAATTCTACATTTCGGCACACCAAAAAAAAAAAAACTAGTCCATCGATATTTTATCAGAATGAACAATATATGATAATTTTAAAATAAAGATTTTAATAAAATAAATTACATATTGACAAAACTGGATTCAGTATGGTTAGAAAGTTAATAGTTGCCGGACGTGTTAAGTGTACGTTGTCACACCACTCCCGGGCTTTAGCCCCATTCAAGAGGGGTGTTACACGTCTCAGAAGTCTCCAAACTAACGCAAATACGCAGATGAGCACGACGCAGGTTTAAGTGAGGGAGATTAAATTCAGCAGGAAACACAGAAGTTGGAAGAGAATTCCACGGAACAGAGGTGCAGGAAAAGAAGGAATCTCTCTCTTT
>JABUQX010122895.1:0-10000 GCA_015478945.1 Trachelipus rathkii | reverse complement strand
TTAGATAGTTTGGTAGCATGTGGAAAGAATGAAGATAGTCGGGTTGGTTAAGCGAATGTATAGTAGTGAGTGTGTTGGGAATGGACCGGCTGGGACACCGAAGAAAAAGTGGGCATTGAGTCAGCAAAAAGAATTGCCTTGGAGGAGGTGAAAATGTGAGTTTGCAGCGGCGAGAAGAAAAGTGCATAATAGGAGTAAATGGCAGGGTTTTGTGAGGGAGTATGGTTGTGGCCCAACTGGGCCAAGGGATGAACCCTACAATGGCGAGATTGCTATTGTGAGGGTCCGTCGCGGTCCCGTGAAGATCTAGGGTGGATTTTCTGACTGCGGCGAGTTCTCACTAATAGGGTATTAAAAGGGAGGTAAGGGCTGGGCTTTCTTTTCGACTTGTGTCATATTCTTCTACTACTTTTCTGTTTCCGGTGTTGCTTACGCACCCTACCCCCAGTCTTGGGGAAAAATGGTGGTTGATGATGTAGAATATAAAAATATTATATATATATATATATATATATATATATATATATATATATATATATATATATATATATATATATATATATATATATATATATATATAAGTGACGGAAAATTTTGAATCGGGAAGTAAGATGTTCTGGAAAGAAGTGAATAGAAAAAGGAAGAAGAAGGAGGGGTTGGGGGAGAGGATTAAGGGAGGAGATGGGGAGTGGATAGGAGGAGAGGATAGGGTGAGGAAGAGGTGGGGGGAGTATTTTAGTGGATTATTGAATGAAGTGGGTGGGGGAGGGGAGGAAGATGTGCAAGAGGTGAGGTTGGGGAATGAATGGGGGAGGGAGGGGGAGGATGAAATACAAATGGAGGAAATTATTAGGGCCGTGAATAAAGGAAAAAAAGGGAAGTCCGCAGGTTTGGATGGTGTGAGAATGGAAATGTTGCAGAAGGGAGGTATAGGGGTGGAGGAATGGCTGTATAGGTTATTTAATATATGTTGGAGGAGTGGTGAGGTACCACAGGATTGGGAGGATGGTTGTTTGGTCCCCCTGTATAAGGGGAAGGGGGATAGGATGGAATGTTGTGGGAATTATAGAGGTATATGTCTTTTAAGTGTGGTAGGGAAAGTGTATGGGAGAATACTGATTGAGAGAGTGAGAGGTTTAACGGAGGGGAGAATGGGGGAAGAACAAGGAGGATTTAGGGAGGGAAGAGGGTGTGTGGACCAAGTGTTTACACTAAAGATGCTTGTAGAGAAAAGTATAGAGAGGAAAGGGAAAGTGTATGGGTGTTTTTTAGATTTAGAGAAAGCATATGATAGAGTGAAGAGGGGGGAATTGTGGAGGGTGTTGGAGGAAAATGGAGTGGGGGGTAAATTAGGTAAAGGTATTAGGGCCTTTTATAGGAATAGTAGAATGTGTGTGAGAGTGTTAGGAGGGGAGAGTGAGATGTTTGGGGTGGGGAGAGGATTGAGGCAGGGGTGTGTAATGTCACCGTGGCTTTTCAATTTGTTTATGGAGAGTGTTTGCAGAGGAATGGTGAGGGAGGGAAGGGGGGTGGAATTGATGAATGGGAATGATAGAAGGGAAGTGAACATGATACTGTTTGCGGACGATACTGCCCTTGTGGCGAAGAACGCGGAAGGGCTGAGGTATTTGGTGAGGGAGTTTGAGAGAATGTGTGGACAAAAGGGGCTTAAAATAAATCCAGGTAAGAGTAAAGTGTTAGTGTTTGAGGAGGATGAAAGAGAGGAGGGGGAGGGGTCAGAGGTTAGAGTAGGGGGTGTAGTATTGGAAGAAGTAAAGATCTTTAGATATTTAGGGGTGGACTTGGGTAAGGGGGGAGGGATGAAGGAGGAGATAGAACATAGAGTAGGAGAAGGAATGAGAGTTTTGAGTAGTCTGAGAGAATTATGGAAAGGGGGGGATTTATCACAGAAGGTTAAGATAAGTATGTTTGAAAAAATTTGTGTACCAGCGGTGTTGTATGGGTGTGAAACGTGGGGGTTGAATGCCAGGTCCAGGAAGAAGTTGGATAGTATTTGATTTATGAAGGGGTTTGAGAGGCGGTTTGTGGGGTCAGCAGAAGGGAGAGGATTAGGAATAGGGTGGTGAGGGAGAGATGTGATTGGAGGAATGGGTTGGTGGGAAGAGCGGAGAAGGGAATGCTAAGATGGTATGGGCATCTAGTGAGAATGGAGGAACAGAGAGTGGTTAGGAGAGTTTGGGAGGCGGAGGGGATAGGAAGGAGAGGAAGGGGGAGACCAAGAAGGAGGTGGATGGATGGAATAAAGGAGATGCTGGAGGAGGGAGGGATGAGGGAGGAAGAGGGTAGGGTGTTGGCGAGAGATAGAGTGGGGTGGAGGAGGTGGGTGAGGGCGAGATGAGAGGAAGTGTGAATGAGAGAGGCTGCACGTACACTACCCCGCTTCAAGTGGGAAAAAAAGTGTTTAGTAAAATAATAATAATAATAATATAATATATATATATATTATATATATAATTATATATATATATATATTATATATATATAATATATATCTATATATATATATATATATATTAATATATATATATATATATATATATATATTATATAATACTATATATATATATATTATATATATATGTATGTATATTTATATATATATATATTTATAAATAAATATATATATATATATATATATATATATATATTATATATATATAATATATATATATATATATATATATATATATATATATATATATATATATATATATATATTATAATATATATATATATATAATGTCATACTTTACATTCATAAATGGAAATTTATTTAGAATACATATACAAGAAAGAAATAATATATTCAATACGTAGGAAAATGAAAAAAGAGAAAATAAAAAATATTGGGCAAGTTTAAAAATTGCCAAAAGTATTGGCAGTACAAGCACAAAGTACCAAGTACAAAAGGCTCAAGTACAAGTACAAGTACAAGTACCACTGGTTTAGAAAACTGCAAGTAACATAGTACAAGTACAAGTACTCCAAAAAAATTGTACTTGTAAGTCCAATACAAGTACAAGTACTTGTTACTTGAACCCAAACCCTGATATAATATATATGTAATATATATATATACTATATATATATATATATATATATATATATATATATATATATATATATATATATATATATATAATTTACAATATACATATATATATATATATATAATATAATATTATATATTATATATTAGCGGAGTATAACCAAAAAAAGAATTTGAACATTTTAAATAATTTATTAAGCCGACTAGTTTCGGGTAAGAATCCTTCTTCCCATTTTCAAGACTTACAATATAATGATAAAATTTTAAACAAAATATTATATAAAATTAATTAAAAGTTAAAATAATATAAAGTTGAAATAAATAAACCATATAGATAAATTAATGATTACAATAATATGTGGTTAAGAGTTCATGATTTAAACAAAACCTCACTTCAATATTAAAAGACTGTTAAAATTTAGATTTTCATTTAAGGTCGGTTTGAGATGCCAAATATACAAGGATTCTAACAACTAAAGATCGGGTTCCTCAGTTTGGGACAATATTCCAAAATTCGTATCCTGTATATGGTCGTTTTCCTGAAGAGAATGAGCATTTATAGCTGAATAGGGGGGATGATGTAAATGGTCTAGAGTTCTAAATGAAATACCTTTATGCTCAGCAATACGTGTGGAAAGGCTTCGTATTGTCTTTCCTATGTAGGTGGCATCGCAGTCACCGCACTTGTAATGATATATTACTGATGAGCATAAAGGTAAAGGGAGTTTATCTTTAAATTTAAAATATTTCCCAATTTTGTTTTCACTCGAAAATCTAAATCTAAATTTAAACTGTGTAAAGTTTGTTTTTAAAACCACATCAATTTTACGTCGAATTTTGTAACTGATTTTCCCCAGAAAAGGCAACCTCATATACAAAATATCCTTAGGAGCTGTTAATTTAGCCTGAGATTTGTCTTTAAATTTTGCTGAAAGTAATTTTCGAAAAGTTGAGTCAATTATAAATTCTAGGGAACCCATTCTTCAGAAATAATATTTTCAGGAAATCAAGTTCTTTTGTAAAATTAACATAAGATGACGAAATTTTGTATCCCCTGTCAAAAAGAGTTTTAATTAAGTTGATTTTAAAATTATGAGGAATGAAAGAATAAAATTTTGTCGTCAATCCAGTAAAAGTATATAGGCGAGATGGTGATTTATTGGATTTGGAAGTTGTGTAACAAAGCGTTTATGGAGGGTATAGTTCCGAGGGAATAATAGTACCCTTATATAAGGGTAGGTGGGATAAGGTAACTGTAGGTATTATAAGGTAATTAGTTTATTGAGTGTTGTAGGGAAGATATATGCTGGTATTTTGGTCGAAAGAGTGCGTCGAAGTGACTGAAGGACTGATTGGTGAAGAGCAAAGGTGCGTTGTAATGTTAGAGGATGATATGCGAATACAATCTTTACATTTGAAACAACGATTGGGAAAAGAGGGAGGAGAAGAATTAAATTCGGTATTCAGTTTTTTATGGGTTTTGCAACAGGCGTACGATTTAGGATTAATTAGAAAAAGCTCTATGGCAGGTGTTAGTCATATATGATGTTCGTGCGTTTAGCTTTTGAAATGGAATCAAAAGTATGCTATGACGATAGTGAAGCGGTGTGTAAGAATAAAATAGAGTCGAAAGTGATTGGTTTTAATATTAATAGCAGAGTGAGGCAGGGATGTTTTATGTCTCCTTGGTTATTCAATTTGTATATGGATGGGGTATATGAAAGAATTAGGGTGGGGTGGCAGGGGATAGGTTAGGAATGATGGAGAAGGAGAGAAGTGGAGGATCCCTACCTATTATATGCGGATGATTTGGTTTTGTGTGTGTTGAATCTGAAGAGACCTTTGGAGGTTGGTAGAGAGATTTGGTTTAGGCGTGTGTAAAAGGAGGGGTTTGAAAGTAAATAACGTAGATAAAAAGTAAGGTTATGATTGTGAGTGAGGACAGTCCTGGTGTGAAGTTATGTTAGATGGTGAGCAGCTGGAAAAAGTGTCTGAGTTTAAATATTTAAGAAAAATGTTGGATGAAAAGGGAATGGATGATGAAGAGTGTAGTAGGAAAGTTGTGAATGGCAGGAAGGTGGCTGGTGCAATTAAATCGTTGGTGAATGTACAGGGACCTAAGGCTTGAGTGCGCTAGGGTCTTACAGAGGGTATGTTGTTACCTGTGTGATGTATAGTAGTGAGACTATGGTCTGGAATAAGATGTGTTCAGATGGACAATCCTATTGGCGTGTTAGGTGTGAGAATAAAACTGATAAAATTGCGAATGAACGTATTAGAGAGTTGTTTGGTGTGAAGAAAGGGGTAAATGAGAGAATAAATGAAAGTACGTTGGAATTGTTTGGTTACGTGGAAAAGGAAAAGGTGGAAAATAGTCTGGTTGGTGTAAACGGATGCATAGTGCGCGAGGTGTGATGGCGAATCAACCGGCTGGAGACCGAGAAAAAAGTGGATTGAGTCAGTAAAGGAATGCCTGGAGGAAAGAAATGTGAGTTTTGACAGAGCAAGAAGAAAGGTGCATAATAGGAGTGAATTGCGGGGTTTTGTGAGGTGGGAGTATGGTTATAACCCACCTGGGCCAAGATTTTGAACTCCACATGGACGAAGTGCTATAGTGGAGGGTCCGTCCGCGGCTCCGTCTGAAGCTCTAGGGTGGATTTCTGACTGCGACGAGTTCTCACAAAAAGGTATTAAAGGGGGCGGTAAGGCTGAGCTTTCTTTTCGACTTGCTTCATATTCTTTTACTACTTTTCTGTTTCCGATGCATGTTACGCACCTTAACCCCAGTCTTGGGGAGAGAAGGTTTGTGATGGATAATGATGATGATATATATATATATATATTATATATATATATATATTATATATATATATATATATATATAATATATATATATATATATATATATATATATTATATATATATATATATATATGCAATTTTTCATAAAGTACTTGTACTTGTACTTGTACTTCATACCTTGTACTTGTACTTGTACTTGTACTGTACTTGATACCACGTACTTGTACTTGTACTTGTACTTGAACAAATTCTAGGAAGTACTTGTAACTTGTACTTGTACCCTTGACAATTTTAGAGACTTACTTTCTACGTGCTACTTGACAAAATGTACTGAACCCAAGCCTTGATTATATATATATATTATATTATATAATATATATTATAGTATATTATATATATATATATATATAATATATATATATATATATTATATTATATTAATATATATATATGTATATATATATATATATATATATTATATATATATATATATTATTATATATATTATAATATTATATATATATATATATATATTATTATATATATATAATATAAATAATTTATATATATATATATATATTATATATATATAATATATAAATATATATATATATAATACTATATAAAATATATATAGTATATATATATATATATATATACTATATAATATTATATAATATAGTATATAATATATATATGGGGCAAAATACAGCTCAACGTCCTCGTCGTGCACCCTGGGCAACGACTTAATATATATATTATTATATATTATATATATATATATATAATATAGTATATATATATATATAATATATAATATATATATATTATATAATATATATATACTAATATAATATATATTATTATGTACCTTGAAGATAGATGTTAACAATTCCCGAAACGTCGGAAATATTTGAGAATAATGATGTTTAGGGCCCTGCGGTGTTTTTTGTATATATATATATATATATATATATATATAGCATATAATATATATACTTTTATTTATATAATATATATAATATAATATATAGTTATATATATATTTCCATTTATTATATTGAATAATCTTTAATAATATATATATATTAATTATATATTTTAATATATATATATATATATATATATATATATATATATATATATATATATATATATATATATATATATATATATATATATATATATATATATATTTTTTATATATATATATATATATATATATATTTCTTAAGGATGCTAGTCAGATAAATAAGGAAAGACTATGAAGCCTTATTATGCAGTATTAATACAAATTTTAGATTCTCAGCGTATTTTTGTCAACTGGACTTAAAATATTTCACTTAAAAATGATATTTTTTAACACCTCTCTAACTGTCACTTTCTCTTCAAAAACTGAAATAAGATTACTGGCCGTAAGGCCTAACAGCTGATATTTCCCCTTTATTAAGCATATAACACGGAACGATACTTGGTATGATTGCTTTTTATTAATGTGATTTTTTTTTAATTTTAATAAAACTTTAATAAAACGAACATATTGTACAATTAAGAATGCACAATCAATCGTGTTTAATTATTTTATATAACACTAAAATTTAAACACTGCGAGAAAGTTCATTTATTTCTACGTGGCAACTCCTCATGACAAACTCAAAATAATAAAACGTAGTATATATACAAAGATTATTATATTAATACACTATGATATTTATGACCATTTTCTCATTTGTTCTTATTTTCATGGACAACTACCTGTTTTACGCTACAAAATTATTATTATTATTATTATTATTATTATTATTATTATTATTATTATTATTATTATTATTATTATTATTATTATTATTATTATTATTATTATTATTATTATTATTATTATTATTATTATTATTATTATTATTATTATTATTATTATTGAGTTTTAACATTATCCAAAATTTTTAATATTTCCCTACTTTATCGGTAAAATAATCGTAAAAAATTTACTGTGACGATGGCGATCGAGACAATTTTGCCATGACGATGCCGATGACAATTAATCGTCCTATCACTAATATATATATATATATATATATATATATATATATATATATATATATATATATATATATATATATATATATATATATATATATATATATATATATATATATACGCCAGCATCCCGAAGAGTTCAGGCATGTAACTAGAAAACTATAACATCTACAGGAAAATAAATAACATTTTTGATTTCAGCAAGTAATTTCATCGAAGAAACTTAAAAAAAAAATTTATTTTATTGTAATATTTATTAATAACACCTTAAATATTTGTAAAATCTTACACCTGGCATTGTACGCTTTGATTGACCTTGAAACGTGCATTAGTTCTCGAAAGCAAAAGGTGCCAAATACCAATTTTTTACGCTTTGGAGAAAATGTTATTTTTTCTTTTTATATCCTTTTTAGGGGGTTCGAGCTGACGGAGGGACAGAGGGGGACGAAGTCCCCCCCGTCGTCCCCCGGTAGGCCGAGAAACCCCGACTCTATCCATCGTTCTTGTTTACCCGGAGGTATTCGTTAGTTTTAAAAATCAACATTTGGCACCTTTGCGTGCTCACTCGGAGTAAGCGGCATCTTCGAATTGTCAAAAAACTGTAATATTTTCAACATTTTTAACAATTTAAATTTTTAAAAAGCTGCTATTTTTTTTTAATTTCCGCAAAATGCTCCTGATTAATAAAATGATATTTATTTTTTGTGCCTGTTATATTTTTTTTTTACATGCCTGAAATATTGATGTATTATTTATATATATATATATATATATATATATATATATATATATATATATATATATATATATATATATATATATATATATATATATATATATATATATATATATATATATATATATATATAATAAAGAAGTAATCTTAGCAATCTAAGTAATAATCAGGCACATCACAGAAGAGCAACAATAATAATAATGCCTTTTATGGTTCATCTTTTCAGAGGAACAGGAAAAAGACTTTCATTACTTTTTTTTAAATGCTTTTCTTTATGTATGTTATTAGAAATGAAGATAACGAATGTTTATATATATATATATATATATATATATATATATATATATATATATATATATATATATATATATATATATATATATATATATATATATATATATAAATTCCGGTATTAAATATTTAAATATAAAATAATATTATATATATATATATATATATATATATATATATATATATATATATATATATATATATATATATATATATATATATATATATATATATATATATATATATATATATATATATATATATATATATATAATATATATATATATATATATATATATATATATATATATATATATATATATATTTATATATATATATATATATATATATATATATATATATATATATATATATATATATATGCATATATATATATATTTGTATATATAGTATAGTTAAAAATACTTTGGCTATATATATATATATATATATATATATATATATATATATATATATATATATATATATATATATATATATATATATATATATATATATATATATATATATATATAATATAGTTCACACTCAGACGGGCATAGCAACTATTCTAGAGTGAGCTTCTCTGTGGTAATTTCTAGATTCCGCAATAGGATCGAATCCTGGGCCCTTGAAATGGCGACTCTTGTCGCTGAGCTTCCATTGAGTTGCCATATATATATATATATATATATATATATATATATTATATATATATATATATATATATATATATATAGTATATATATATATATATATATATATATATATATATATATATATATATATATATATATATATATATATATATATATATATATATATATATATTTATATATATATATATATATATATATATATATATATATATATATATATATATATATATATATATATATATATATATATATATATATATATATATATATATATATATATATATATTACCCTGACAACCTCATGGTATAAACATATTTCGAAGTTATGCACGAAAAACGCTAGCGCGTTTCACGATAAATGCGAAAATCGCTAACACTCCAAACGCGAGTAACTGAAGGCGCCAC
>JABUQX010122894.1:20000-22500 GCA_015478945.1 Trachelipus rathkii | reverse complement strand
CCAGGCGCATGTTTGTGCACCCTACCCCAAGTTATGGGGAAGCAAGGGAACAAGTGATTGTATATATATATATAATACTATATATATATATAGATATACTAAGCTAAATATATACATATAATATAGTAGTATATATATATATATATATATATATATATATAAACTATTTTTCACGAGTCACTACCACCTTCACTGCACTCGAAGTTAGATCAAAAGCAAGAAAAAACCACAAAACACAAAGAAGAGGGTAAAAAGAATAAAAAAAAAAAAATTATTAACACTTCAATAGAGAATATTAAAAGGGGGAAGGGGGGACCGACCAAGGCGTGACGTTCGACACTAACCTGGGTCCTCTTCAGACGCCAGCAAAATAAAAAGTAAGTGAAACAAAAAATGTGAATTTAAAAAATAACAAGTGATAAAAAAATATTGGTTGGTGAGGAATAAAAGATTAAGTATAAAAAACTAACACTGTTACAAAATATTGACCAAAAGTAATGAATGTAAAAAATACAGATATACACGCACATATACATACACGAACGCGCACACACACACTCACATAATGTATATATGTATATAACTAATATTTAAAGGTACAGTTAAGGTAACAGTAAATTGATGCGTATTGGAGCAAACACGTACGTACTGATGAACATTACAAATTAAAACAAGAAAAAATTGCATTTAAATAACAAGAGACATAGATGAAAACCAACTGGCAAATGGATAAAGGGAAACGGTGGTAAGGGTAATAACAGTAATCACAATAACAATAACAAAGTGAGCTAAGAAAGAAAGGTAACATCGATAATAATAATAATAATAATAATAATAATAATAATAATAATAATAATAATAATAATAATAATAATAATAATAATAATAATAATAATAATAATAATAATAATAATAATAATAATAATAATAATAATAATAATAATAAACAACGAAAATAGTGACAATAATAATAATAACAGAAATAACCATAACATAATAATAAAGAAAAAAAAAATGACAACAAAAATAATGATAATAATGTGTGTGTTTTTGCCTTCATTAATTTTGGTAAATATTTTGTAACGGTGTTGGTCCCTTACGTTTAATCTCTCATGCCTCTCCAATCACTATTTTTGTATTCACTTGTTACTTTTAGATTTCCCATTTATTGGCTTCAATTACTTTTTATTTTTCTGGCGTCTGAAGAGGACACAAGTTAGTGTCGAAACGTCACGCATTGTTTTCCCTCTTTCCACTCTTAATATTCTCTATTAAAGTATTAATAATATTTATTTTATTTTTTTCCTTTTTACTCTCTTCTTTTCTGTTTTGTGTTTCTTTGTTATATGATATATACTATATATATATATATATATATATATATATATATTATATATTTATAATATAATATATATATATATATATAATATATATATCATACTATTATATTATATATATATATATATATATATAAAAGAGAGAGATCTGGTAATTGCTAGCATTTAGCGTTCGCATTATAAACCTCTTTCTTCTGTTGAAAAAGAAAAATTGCCGGAATACGTCTTTGGGAGAAAAAGGAAAAGAAAAAAAAGAAAAAAAGGAACAATATTTATCCTTGTCAGTTGTTAAATTTTAGTCGGTAAAACAAAATGGCGGACTGTCAAAGGTGTCAGTCAAAATTTGACGACCGCTAAACTGTCAGATCAGTCAAATATTTTATGATCAAATTTTTTTATCATATTGGAATCTATCCAGAAAAAAAAAATTTATATAGTTGAAACAAATATATCAAAATTGCATAATTTTATTCATGGAAAAAAAAAATGTTTAAATATTTTTGGCGTCAAATTTGGCGATAAATTTAGGGGATTTTTGGTGTCAAGCGAAGCTTTTGATGCAAATCTTGTCGATCGATTTTTTTTTTAAAAGAATCCATTTATAATGTAGTCTTTCCTCTGTTTACATAGAAAAAAGTATATATATATAATATATATATATATATATATATATAATATATATATATATATATATATATATATATATACTATATATCATATAATATATATATTATATTATATTTATATATATATATATTTTTTTTATTATATAATATATTATATATATATTATATAATACTATATATATATATATAATATATATATATATATTTATATATATATATATATATACTATATATATATAATATATATATATATATATATATAGTTGCTGTAGCCACCCTTAATATATCACCTTTTATGAGAATACATACACTGAATAATATAAAAACATTTTTATTTTTATTTATATACAAACAATATTAGGTGTTTTCCCTCCTGAGTTTCTAGCTTTTCGCAGAGATTTTCTCCTGCCTCTTGTCGGGAATTCTTCGCAGAACATTCTCTTCCGAAGATTCCCGACAGAGGCAGGGAGAATCTCTGCGAAAGCTAGAAACTTCAGGAGGAGAAACCTAATATTGTTGTATATAAATAAAAATAAA
>JABUQX010122894.1:15000-17500 GCA_015478945.1 Trachelipus rathkii | reverse complement strand
CTTATTATATATAATAGCCTATACATATATTATATAGTATGGTATATATGCATTATAATGATATATATATTATATGTCTATATTATGTATATATATATTATATATATAATTATATATATATACTATATACTATAATATTATTATGATATAATATAATATAGTATATATATATACTATATATATATATATACTAAACTATGATAGTTATAATATTATTATATATTATTACATAATATATATATATCATATATATATATATATATATATATATATATATCATATAGATATAATATTATTATATGTCATATATATATATTAGGTGACACTTGTATCAGTTATTTATATATAACCTACTTACTCAGTCAGCAAGTATATTATATTATAATATATATAGGTCTATTATATATAATATATATAGTTATATATAATATATATATATATCACGTATATATATATTTATGTATATATATTATTTATACTTTATATATATTTATATATAATGATAATATAATACATATATAATATATATATATATATATATATATATATATATATATATAATAATATATATATATACTATATATATTATTATATATATACTAAAAACACTATTTTAATATACTGAACTTGTTGTAAAATTGCCCCAAACAAAAGGAATTTTTGATATTATGAATTAAAACCATTTTGAAAATAATAATTTATCAGAGTCTGTCAAAGTAAAAATATATCTTATCTTTGATAGGTGTTTTAAAACCTTCCTCATTGGTTTGTTTCAGGGAGAATTGAATTGAATGACAGTTTTTTTCATGTCCTTAAGAGAATGACGAAGAAAAAGAAACGTCTTTTTGTTCCATTACTTAAATGTATTCCAACACAACAGGTAGAATAAATAACAGTTTCAACGTATCTTCTTCGCTCTTCTTTTATGAATCTATTGATTTTTGTATCGCGGGTTTTTTCTTGGCGAGCTATTTTGGAGCGTATTCTCATCAATCAAGTAAAGCCTAATCTCTTTCTTCTTATAAAATTCGATTCATCATTGAACTTAAAGATCCTTTTCGATACTCCTCCCTAACAAGAAATTTAAAATGTATTTTCATGTAGAGATACTGCGCATATCTCTTTATCCCCCCCAAAATATTTCCTATTACTCCCCCATCCACTAGATTACCCCTTTTTATCTTATCTTAATTTCATGTCTTCGAAGATAAATGGAAGAAGACGAAAGCTTTGAAAATCATTTTTAAAAAAATGGGTTTGAAATATCGATATTTGTAAAAAATCGTTTTGAAATATCCGATATGTCTAATAATCATTTTTAGCGTGGCTTTTAAGTGCATATTTAAGCGGTAATATTTCTTGTGTTGTCCAAAAAGGTGTGGATAAATTGTTAGAAATTTTGATGATTCAGGCTTTTTTTGACTTTTCAAATCCAGCAACAAATTTAACCATTAATTATTATCTCATTCATGGCAAAATCAAATTGCGGAATATTAAAAGAACTCAATACTGATAACTTAAAAATAATTTAAATAAGCCCTTTTCTTTATATTAATAATTATAACTTTATATTTAAATATAATTTAATTTTTTTAAAAATATATTATATATACTATATATATATATATAATATTATAGTAATATATATATTATTATATAATATATATATTTATATATTATTATATATATATATAATATATATATAATATTGATTGGCGAGAAATGAGAGATTAGGTATAAAGGACTAACACTGTTACAAAATATTGACCAAAAGTAATGAATGCAAAAAAATTCACACACATATACACGCACACGTACATACACGAACACCACACACACACACACACTTATATATATTATATATATAATATAATATTATATATATATATTATTTATATATATATACATATAATATATATATATATATAATATATATATATATACTAATAATGTATATAACTAAAGTATTTAAATGTACAGCTAGGAAACAGTAAATTAATGTATGAGCAAACACGTACGTACTGATGAACATTACAAATTAAAACAAGAAAAAATTGCATTTAAATCAAAAGAGATAAATGAAAACCAACTAGCAAATGGATAAAGGAAAACGGTGGTAAGGATAATAACAGTAATCACAATTACAATAACAGAGTGACCTAAGAAAGAAAGGTAACGTCAATAATAATAATAATAATAATAATAATAATAATAATAATAATAATAATAATAATAATAATAATAATAATAATAATAATAATAATAATAATAATAATAATAATAATAATAATAATAATAATAATAATAATAATAAACAACGAAAATAGTGACAATAATAATAATAACAGAAATAACCATAATATAATAATATAGAAAATAAAACTAAAAATAACAACAATAGTAATGATAATAATGTGCGTGTGTGTGTTTTTGCCTTGATTACTTTTGGTCAATATTTTGTAACAGTGTTAGTCCCTTACGCTTAATCTCTCATGCCTCT
>JABUQX010122894.1:5000-7500 GCA_015478945.1 Trachelipus rathkii | reverse complement strand
TTTCCCAATCAAAATGCTAAGTGGAGTTATTACTCCAATAATAAAGGATCAATACGGAGACTGTTCAGATATTGATAATTACAGACCAATTATGATGTCATCTGTTTTCCTTAGATTGATGGAAAAGGGTTTGTTGGATAGATTAGAGGATTTTGTTACTCTTGACGATAGGCAACACGGCTTTAGGAAAAATTATTCAACAGTGACGGCCATGTTTTCTTTAAAGGAAACTATTGCGAGCTATACTGATAGAGGATCGGATGTATACGCCGCTTTTTTGGACTTTTCCAAAGCGTTTGATAAGGTCAATCATGAGGTCTTATTCAAAAAACTTAATGAGATGAATATTCCCTCCGGTATTTTGAATATTATAATGAGTATTTATAAAAATCAATTTGTTAATGTTAAACACAAAAATAGTTTTTCCAATACTTGGCAAGTAAAAAACGGTGTAAGACAGGGTGGAATATTATCCCCCCTTTTGTTCTGTATCTATGTTGATGAACTAATAAGGAATATTGTTAAAAGTAAAATTGGAACTAGATTAGGATTTCGTATGTCAAATATTATTATGTATGCTGATGACTTAGTATTGCTTGCTCCATCAATTAGTGGCCTTCAGACTCTTCAATATAAAGCAGAAAATGTTATAACTGGTTTATGCCTAAATACAAGTCATGACAAGAGTTTGGTTGTTAATTTCATTAAGAAAAACGGCAAAATAAAAGAAAATCAAGTGAAATTCAAGCTGTCAGGTGATTCATTAAGATATGCAACGCATTCTAAATACTTGGGTTTTTATATCAATAATTATTTAGAAGAAAGCTTGGATATTAAAAGAGCAAGAAACAAATTCTTTGGTAAGTTTAATCTTATTTTGCGTAGATTTAGATCACTGGATCCCGAAATGATTTTGTATTTGCTAAGATCCTATTGTACCCCATTTTATGGAGCAGATTTATGGGTTAACTTAGCTAACAGTAGTCAATTGATGAAACAATTTGAAACTGGCTTTCACAATGCGATTAAGAAGACCCTTAAAATTTCAACGAGATTTAGTAACCATGATGTTTGTAATAGTCTTGAAATGTTGCTGTTTAAACATTATCTAAATTATATGAAATTATGCACAGTTTTTAGGCTATTTAATAGACCATGTGAATTTATTGATAAGAATAGATCCTTATTGATTAGAGGTAGACTGGTGAGAGATATAGAAAAAATATTTCAATCAAAATACAACGTTTCAAATATTTTTCAAAATGATCTTGATGCCTTAAAAGCTAGAATTTGGTTTATACAAAGTAGAGAAGATTCTTTGAGATGATTCCTACATATTATTATTGTTATTTTAGTTCTTGGATTTTTATTTTTTAATTACTTTTAAAAAAATGTACTTGTTTACGATAATAAAGAATTAAAGTCTATCTATCTATCTATCTATCTATCTATCTATCTATCTATCTATCTATCTATCTATCTATCTGTCTATGAATTTAAAATACCATATTTCTATCATGAATTAGCTTGTAAAATTTTAGTAAAATTAACAGTTAATTCCTTGTTTGGATGAACAGATTCCCAGGTTGGGTAAAAAATTTGCAAGAAAAAGAATGATTGACTACCATGATTAAGATTTTGATATTATAATTTTATTCATCTTCTTAATTCATTTCGTATGGCAAATGCTTGACGAATGAAATCTGAATTTTTTTTTTTTTAATTTCAAATTAATTTAAGGAATATTATTTTTATTTATTTAACAATATTTCAATACTGAAGTAGCTTCAAGATATTTCTTGCTTACTTTATATATATATATATATATATATATATATATATATATAGTTATAGTATATATATATATATATATATATATATATATATATATATATATATATATATATATATATATATATATATATATATAAACACTACATAATATATGACACTTTTGTTATGTAAAATGCCCAACAAAGGGATCTTGATGTATGGAATAAAACCATTTTAAAAATAATAATTTATCGACTTTGATAGTTTTTTTAAACCTTCGATCGTCATTGGTTTCTTTTTTGGTTTCGAAGAATTGAATTGAATGACAGCTTTTTTCATGTCTTTAAGAGAATGACGAAGAAAAAGTAAGTGTTTTTGTTCCATTACCTAAATGTATTCCAACACAACAGGTGAAATAAATAACAGTTTCAACGTATCTTCGCTCTTTTTTCATGAATGTATTGATTTTTATTTCGCGGGTTTTTTTCTTGGCGCGCTATTTTGAAGCGTATTCTCATCAATCAAGTAAAACCTAATCTCTTTCTTCTTATAAAATTCGATTCATCATTGGACTTGAAGATCCTTTTCGATACTCTTCTCTAACAAGAAATTTAAAATGTATTTTCATGTAGAGATACTGCGCAGATCTCTATATCCCCCCAAAATATTTTCTATTACTCCCCCATCCTCCAGATTACCCCTTTTTATCTTATCTTAATTTCATGTC
>JABUQX010122893.1:0-18288 GCA_015478945.1 Trachelipus rathkii | reverse complement strand
AGATTATTCTTGTTAATAAAATTGCTACAAATTAATGCATTAGAATCTTTCTTATTTATTTTTTTTATTAGATATTTTAATTAAAATAAAATTAATAATAAAGAAAAAAATTATTTGCTTTCAAAGAACTTTATTTAGCTTAAAAGTTTCATAAATATTTATATATATATATCAGGGTTTTTTTTTTTTTTTTTTTGTTTTGGCATTTTGTCTTAAATACTTAGAAATTTAAGGGGCTCGAGCGACGGGCAAAGGACGAGAGACCCCCGTACTACTGCACTTTGACGGGTTTACCCTACGATATTCCTTTAGTTAAAGTTATACCATAGTGTAAAGGGAAGCTAAAATTATTCTTTTTTTAATCTAAAAACCATGGTTAAACCCCACAAGATGGAGGAGTCGGGTTCTTTCCGCCTTCCCGAAGGGACTACGGGGGATCTCCCCCTTGTCCCCGTCGGCTCGACCCCCCTAATGGGAAAATAAAAGAAATTCTAAATATTTCCTGATAAAAAAAACAAATACGATGATTTTTGGCGTCAACAATATTTGTTTCAGTTTTTCTGTTAAATAATTCTTTGAAAAGCCGTCATAGTTATTTTCTTCAAATGCTATATCATTCTTTAAAATGTCTCAAAAATTACACCTTGATCTATGGTTAAATACATAATATAAAGAACAGAATTTGAAGCTTTAAAATTTTTTTGAAAATAATATATATATATAATATAGTATATATATATATATATAAATATAATATAATATATAGTTATATTATATATTATTAGTATAATATATATATATTATATATATATATATATAATATATATATGTATAAATATAAACATGTATACATATACATAATATCTATTACTCAATTTATTTTCTATTAAAAGCTTCGAAATTACGTTAAAATCAAGCTCTTCTTTAAAATATAAAATATACTCAGACTAATTTTTTTTTAACCCAAATAAATTCACATGAAAAAAAAATAAGTGAATTTTTTTTTTTACCTATCAATGAAAAAATTTATAAACAGATTTAACTACTTCACGTTAATGGCTTGATGAAATGTTTAAATATCTTCGACCATTAAATTCACTATTGCATAATTATATAATATAATAATATATATATTATATTATATTATATGATATATTATATATATAATAATATATATATATTATATATATATAATAATATATATAATCTATATATATTATATATATATATATATAACCTTACGAGTAAACCATGTCCGACAATATTATATAGTTTGAAAGGTTGGTATATTTTATAGCCAAATTAAATTTAAAAATTCATTTGTATAAAATATCTGACTTTGTTCTCTTGATATAAAAATATGACTTGTATATTTCATTTTATTTTATTTTTTAGCTTTATTTCAACGTAAATATTTATTATTTGTGTCCACAATAATTGTTGTATTATACTATATATATATTATATATTATATATATATATATATATATTATACTATTATATTATAATCATATATATATAAATATATATACTTATACAGAGTACGAGAATCCGCGCACATCAAAATATCGACTGTCTGTGAATTAATAGTAACGGCCATAGGTATATCTGCAACCCTAATAGCACACATATTTTACCTGCAACACACTTAAATGCCTTTGTGACTTGGCTGTGCCCTCATGACGTCTCAAGAGCGTAGATTTCTTTGACGGTGAGATGCAGTTTCCGCCAATAGCAATCGATGTTTATTCTTAACCAGTATTTAGTTGCGTTTCATATGTAGTGTTTAAATGCATTTAGTACAATATCCGAGCAGCATTGGTCCTAATAATTCAGACAAAAACAGATAATCACAGCTTCCGGAAACGCTTTCTATTGCTGACGAAGAGATCGCAACCTTACCATTTTGACTACGCTAAACTGTTGGAGTTCGGAAATGTGATGCTGCTGCTACAAGAGCATCGGAACTTTCATTTAACCTCCATTCTCACATTGGACTGTTGCCAAAAAGCGCATTTTAATAATGTTTAAATTCGTCATTCTTGTCGCTGTGTTCAGAATTAGATCACCAGATCTTCAGAAAGAGCGCAGCCCTACTGCAGATGTTTTCGCTCATTTGTTGACTAATACGTGAAATAGCAGACTTGACCTGTCTTCTCACGATGAGCTTGGTTTCATCTTAGGATACGTGACAGCAAAAACACACGAAATATGCGTCTAACCAAAATCCCCATGCTTTTTAACACGTGCACATGACGACAAGCTAAATACTGTTCAAGAATAAACACTCGTTGCTCTTGGAAAAGCTATCATCCTCACCGTCAAAGACTCTACGCTACGAGAACGTCCTGGGCAAACAAACCCAATGACGTTTACGTGTGCTTGCAAGTAATACCTGTGTGCTATCTGCGTTGCAGATAGGACCTAATTCCGACGTACCATAAATTCACAGATTCGATATCCGCCTCAAGACTTTCTCGATCACTCTTATATATATATTTTATATAGTATATATATTATATATATAGATTTTATATGTATATTTTAATTTTCAGTTTTATATTTAATATATATATATATATTATATATAGATATTATAATATATATATATATATGTATAATATATAAGATGGTCAGATTTTTTTAATGCTCACAGTATGTAGCTTAGAGAACGGCAGGTTCTGGGAATGAACAATTATTTATTTGAATTAGCCGAAAAGCCTAAGATGAAAATCCAACTTTTTTTCTTTATTATTATTTTTTTTTTTTAAGTAAACTTTTTTTTTAACTAAAGGAATACCCTGGGGTAAACGCATAGATGGCAAGAGTCGGGTCTTCTCGGCCTACCGTGGACGACGGGGGACTAATCCCCTCCCTCCGGGATGGTCTCCGAACCCCCGCTCTTTGTCTGTTTGGGTGTCCGGTGTTCCTCGACCATCCCTCCGTATGAAACGTCCCCCTCTGTCCCCCCTCGGCTCGACCCCTAAATATAACATAAAAATAATTGTTTTTTTTTGAAATTTTTAAATTTTTTAGGGGTCGAACCGACGTGGACAGAGGTGGACGTCTTTCCATACCCGGAGGGGATCCGTGGAGAACCCCGCGACACCAAGCCAAAGCGCGGGTTTCAAGAGACCATCCCCGGAGGGTGGATTAGTCCCCCCGTCGTTCACCGTGAGGCCGAGAGACCCCCGACTACTGCCATCGGTGCGGTATACCCATAGCTATTCTTTATTAAAAAAAAAAAATTTCTTCAAGAAAAAAAAAAAAAAATTAAATCCATCCTTAGAATTTTGCTGAATCCAAATATATTATTTGTTTACATGTAGACCTCAAGTTTCTCTATAAACTACTGTGCAGATTAAAAAAATCACCATGAACCATCCGTAATATGTCGTGATGGATTTATACGTGTTCATGTAGATGAATTACATTCTTTCATTGCATTATACAGTATCACGGAAATTCCTTCAATATAATATATATTATTAACATCATATATCATAGTATATATATATATAGCCCATAATACGCTATATGACAGTATATAACGAGGCCTATCCTACCGTACTCAGTAAGTATATATACCTCACTACAGTATATATAAATATCCCGTTATATATATTATATATCTTATAATTATAAACAACACTTATTGTGGAGAGACAACACAAAATAGTATTAACGTTTATCCTTTACCCCCTAGGTGCAGAAATAAACAAAGCTCAATACAATAAAAAAAATAGTTTAAGAACTTTTGATATAGCAAATAAATTTTGTTAATTTTTCTTTACCTATATAAATGAAGCAAACATTAGCTTACCAACGACTCATTCCAATACACAATTATTTTGAGGACCAATAATGTTTAACGTAAGAGGTTCCTGGACGCACCTACCATTTAGATCTTATACATCCATATTATCAACTATAGCATTCATATATAATAAAACACTATAATATATTATAATTAGTATCTACTTGGCAAGAAATACTATTCCCCACTAGTATATATACTACTACAAACTCCGTTCTTGAGCCACTCTAAGCAACATTAGCATTGTTATATATTACCTCAATATTATATATAGTAATTATTTTGTATTTATAGATTATCCAGATAAATAGGTTTATATTATATTCCTAAATATGTATTACGACGTATTCACGATACGATATAAAGATGGTATATAATATCTTAGATAAATATACAGTATACTCTAGTGATTTTTATAAGAGGGATTTATTTGACATTAGTTATTTATTTAAAGATGCATTTTACAAAGTTATTATTCACGGTACGTATATCATACTAATATCCTATATGAGGAATCTCACATCTAGTATTCGGTAAAGATGTACGGAATTGAAGGACAGATATATTATATGCATACCTTGATCAAAAGATAGTGATAATAGGAGTATATTATTTAATGAGTTGTAAAGAATGGAAGTATTGAGTTCATCTAGCTATAAATGAGTGATACATAGAGTTGAATTACAGTGAATGGTAATCTATTGAGTATATTTATTCAGTAAAATATTAGAATAATTGAGACTAGAATAATGAACCTATGTTAAACTCGGTCATAGGAGCCGTACTACTAATATATAATAGAAGAAGGGTAACGCTTATCCTAATTAACAAATGTTGTATGATACCCTCTATTACCACAGAGGAAGGATGTGTACTCTTCTTTAAAGTCAGAGCACTACGAGAAAGCTTAAGCCCATAGAGGCGACAGAATAAATATCACAGTATCTCCACACACCAAATACCGATAGAGCACTTTCGAGCATACGCGTACCTCACTTTGTATTAGGCTTCAAGATCGTCCTTAAGGACAAATCTGCTACAATATGCGACGCCACGCTCACTGTAATTAACATACTCAATTATGTATCTAAGAGTACAATAGACCATTAATACGATTAATTAATAAAACGATAAGACACATATGTCCATATTGAATCTTAGGAACGGTATCGATTTAGCTTGTCTAATGTCAATCTATCTGTATTAACCACGCACTGGATTAGATTCCCAGAATTAGTAATCCAATTAACACATTACCAACATTTCAATAGAACAGCAATTGGTTTCCTAAGTCTAACTAATCGTTGACAATACAAGTGAGTACGAGCTATCACCTTTTATATATAGTATTCACTGTTCATTACCAATCTACGTTCCTGACTAAGAATTCATGAATCTCTACAACTATATCTTTATCTTTCTAGGACAATCGGCTTTTCATATGTCTGCGCTCCTCTTATCTATTAGCCACCATAGATCATGAATTCTCTAATTTACTTATGTTATTATTGGATTAATTTCAAGGTATACCACGTAGAGCTTATCTGTGATTCAGTCATCAGTCTCGATTCGTACACTCTCCTCAAAATAAAAACACAGCTGATTAGAATATTGCGTCAATCCAGCACTAGCCTTCCTGATATAATAACTTCTTCATGTAAATAAATTGAGAACAGCTGAGGACCTCATAGCTCTCAATCTTACAGTCCTTATCTAAATAGACTCGTCGGTTCAATGTTGTGACATGGCTGTCGATAGAACTGAGTCAGTCAAATTTGGCAGTTCTTCTAGGATAAAAGGAAAAGTTGAAGAGTCAGACTTCTTTGTGAAAATAGTGAACAGTATTTATGAAATAGAAAAAGTTTCTTCGCAAGACGAACTTTACCCCACCTCCTTTCTCTTATTGTAGAGTTGCCATGACTACATTTTCATTAAATCATTTATCAAATAGTTATTCAGAATATAACTATCAATATTGCAAAATTAGTTACTTTATAGAAGTTTTTAACGTTTACTTCGAGACCATATACTTTTTCCAACTGCAAATCTTTATATTCCATGATATAAGTAACCATGATAGTATTGATTACCGCACTTCTCTTAGTAAATAGTCCGCTTATAGACCTACGAATAATTCTCTGACAAACGTTCCGACTCGAGTGAAATGTAGTAGGATAATATTTTATATATAAGTAGATTGATAGTATGAGAAAACTGATACGAGTTTTATTCATGCCCATATACTGAGCGTCTCTCTCTACTGATATAATATGGCGCTAGAGACATATCTTCCATCGAACAATGATTTTGGGTCAGGAGATATATTTTAAGTTATTAGAGTTAGTGATATATTAAAACCTGCCATTATCCATAATTCAGTTTGATTACGCTCCACACTTTCATGACTGACAGAGTCTTAATCCCCATAAGAGGGAAAGTAAACAATTCATTTCTTATGTTTAATTATTTTAAAAAATAATTTTATGTATATCACCTGTTTTATTATCCTATCATCTATCAACAATTAATACTAAGCTAATAGATATATATAATATTATATACGTAATATAATAGTAACATTTAATACTATTAGTTAAAAATTTAACAAAATTAATTACTAATAATTATTAAATCAAAGTCAACATGTTTTAAATCCAAATAAGAAACTAACAAGCTTTAACCAAACATATATAATACTCAGTTTTATCAACTAATAATATTAAATAACAAAATATTTGAAAAAAATATCATAGAAAAGTGTAAAGTTATACTTAGATTTAAAGCTGTTAAATCAAAATCAGTAAATCAAACCTCGAACACTACCATCCTCACCTCACCCACCAATTCTACTATGATTAATTATTATTAATCTATCGAATTTATTTATTTTAATTATTCATTTTACGAAATAAAACTTAACATATAAAATAGATATTTCTTTATTATATTATAACATACACCAACGGTAATATACGCTTAATCAAACAAAATTTATAGCATACTATAATATAAGCTACTTAATTCTATAACCATAATCTTTAATAAAATTAATACTTATATACAACGAACAAATAATATACCTTTTATAACAACACTTACTTCTTCGTATATAACATATCAACTATAAACTCAATGATATTCCCTGTATCTATACACTACATAAGTAATAGTATTTTCTAACCCCTGATAACTTTATCATGACATGCATGATAAGGTTATCTGATTAGAGTTAGAAACAACAAAATATTCATAATATCATAATGTAATTATATATATTTCCTTACATCTATGTACTAATATTTATACAATACAATAATATTTTCATAACCTTGTCACTATTATATCATACAGACTACTACCAATAATTTATGCTAAAGGCAACAAGGTTTCACATTCAAATTATAATGACTTAATTCTTAATGGCTTACTAACACCTGAACTATCTCAAAATAGCCTAGCATTGATACTAAAAAACAACACACCTTTCAATAAAAATTCACACGAAAAAAATAAATACTTTTATTGTATTCACACATGTAATGGACACATGTCTGTATGCTTATACTATGTGTCGGTATGGCGTATTAATCAAAACAATAACCAAAAATAACCTCCTTTTATAAAAAATTTAAATTCGTATATATAAACCCTGATTGACAGACAAAAAAATACAGCTTTTTGACAACCGAGATGCTCGCTTACTCAGCTACTAACTAAAAGAAGCACCCGAGATGTATATATATTGTGATCTTCCAACAACTATCAACGAAAAATACCCTAGAGAGCCTTAACATAGCTAGACACTTGAAATATGCTCGAGTCTTCTCGGTCCTAACGCTGTGACAACATCATGTGCACAGACATTCGTACCATCTCTTGCCTCTCACGATCTGGTCTTCAAAGCCTAAATTCAATGAGCAGTATAAAAAAGAAAAATAACATTTTCATATACAAATGCCCCTTAGACTCCAAAAAACAGTACCTGTATGCTCTATACGTCAACTTTTCATAATCGTAACCATATTCAGCCTCTCTAAGTCACAGCAGCACCTGCATCTGCGACAAATTTATGATTTTAAAACAAATCTTAAACAGAATTTATACATAATCTTTGCTGCTATTTTTTTCCAAACAAATCTAAATATACAATATTTTATATAAATTCTATATATTTTTTGTTAAGTTAGATACTAATCTCATTCAAATGAGATATTTGACTTGCGCAGAAGATTCAATAAACTTTATGTACTCATTTATTCTCGCGTGTAGTAATTTATCTTCCTCTAATTACTCCTGGCCTTTCGGTCATACAGATACTCAGACCGTCCTAATATAATACATGTCTTACTAGGTACTTTATATATCTCAAATCTTAACATCTACAAGATAATAACTATAAGCTATTTCTTGGCCATAATTCCTCTTACAAAATAGTCCAATACTTATCAAGATACAGCATTCTTAATACTTAATATTATATATAATATTTGATAATACATTCATCAAAGTGTCATACATATACAAATTAATATAACATTACTTATTTATTAACTAATATGGCCTAGACAGATTATATATATCAATCAGCACTTTGCCTCAGATCCACCCAGGTGCCATCACATCGTATGCTGTGTCAACTACTAATATCTTCTACTCCAGACTCCTTATCCCACTCTATTATTTCTTCTAGCCTCGAATGTCGACTCCTTCTTCCATATTATCTCTTATTATTACTAATTTCGTCAATTTAAGGTGATAGTACACCCCCCCATGTGATTCTTAAATAACCCTATTTCATATTTAATACCAATAATTCGAGATTATAGGTATTCTCTATATAATGAACATATATAAAGACCCAATTTATGTTATACTATTAACATCAAGTTTCTAATATATAAACTCTTTATGCTACATGTACAACCGTAAACCAGCACCTTGACTAGCTATGCCCAATCCATCATATACTGAGTCAATCCTTCTCAATCTATCATCTATTTCCTATATTATCCTTCTTATTTCCTTCATCTTACGGTCTCTCTTTTGCACTCTCATGTACCGTTTTTTCTATATATAATCTATAACCCTCCCTTACTGTTTAGGGATGGTCTAACACCCTTTTACTCGGTTATTAATTATACTATCATATCTTATATAACATCTAGGGTTTGATAAATAAAATAATACTAAACAAAAAATATTAATATTGTTATTATACGAATGTTTATTACTCGGCACCGGCATCGTGCTGCTTATCAACCTCTCATTGCTGAATGCTCAACTCCTCTCATATTTATGTCAACTCTTTATCTAGTGAATTCAACTTACTAAATCCTACTCACCAAATTTCAGGCTCTACGAATATGTGACATTTTTAGTTGATATATAGCGGACAATCCTATTAGTTGGTAGCTACCCACGATGGATCTAGTAACTCGGTCTACGATTGAAGTTTGACTCATAATCTAATAACCCCCTCCATTAACTTACCATTGACGTAATACATATATTTATTATAGAACAAAGATAATCGGAGCCTGAAAATCGAATTCCTCATAAAATATATATTATATAATATATTATATAATACTATAGTATATATATCATATATATTATATAATAAAATATACTATTATATTATTATATATATATTATATTATTATAATTATTAATATATAATATATATATATATATATTATATATTATATTTATATATATACTATTGATATTTAATATTATTATAATAATAAATATAATATATATATATATTTACATATATTAATAATATAGAATATAATATAATTATATATATATATAATTAATACATATAGCTATATAATATATGATGAATATATATATTAATATATATATATATATATCTATATATTATATATATATTAAATATATATATTATATATTATATAATATATTAATTAATATCTAATTATATTTATAATATATATATATGTATTAATAGTATATAATATATATAATTATATTAATAATTATTATATATATATATATTAATTAATATATATTATTATATTTAACATATATATATATATATATCTATTATTAATATATATATACTATTAATAATATATTATATAGTATATATGTATATATATGTATATATATAATATATTATTAATAATATAATTATTATAAATATTTACTATTATTATTAACATAATAATATACTATATATATAATTATATATATATCAATATATATACTTGTATATATACTATATATATTATATAATATATAATATTTAATTATATATATTAATTTATATAATTATATTATATTATATTATTTAATTATATATAATATATTAATATATATAATATATATATCTATATAAATTTATATTTATAATTATGTAATTATATATATAATATATATATATTATATATTTATATTAATTAATATAATATATACATAATATACTTATATTTAATATATATATAAAATATATATAATATATATATATTATATTATATATTATAATATATATTTATATATTATAAATATAGTATAGTCTATATATTAATTTTTTATAACGTATATATAATATCAATATATATATATATATAAATGTCGCAACCTGCCATCAGTTTTAATAAAGTTTTGCTATGCGGTAGATACGTATATAAGTCGGGAGTCTAGTATATCACGGGGTACTATATATATTATATATATCGGGTATTAAATATCCCTGTGTTTGCGTAAAAAAAACGTTATTCCTTTATATTGGTAGCGAGGTACGAATAATATTATAAGATACGATTCTTCTAAATAATAATAATAATAAATATAATAATTCAATTAATAATACTAAATATATCAAATTATTATATTAAATAAAAATGTAAAATTAATATAAAATATAAATAATATAATAATAATATAATATAAATAATTTAATCATTTATAATATATAAATTAATAATTAATATATTATATATATAATATAATATAATAATAAATAATACATAACAAAATATATAATTAATAATATAATAATATAATATATATTATAATAAAATTAATAATTAAATATAATTATATAATATGTTAAATACACGTAATCGAACACCTGGTCAGATGTGTGAAATGTCGCAACTTACTATATATCACTCTGATATTTAGAAGCATGACAAACTCAGTGCTATTAAATAAAATAATAGAACTACTACCCTACCCCTTATATATTACTTTTACGCTCATCGAGCAGTATACTCACTTAGATACAACCTAGCGACTTGAAAACTAACTCGTCCTATATATATATATAGATATATATGTACTTAAACACTATACAAATTATTTAACTTATATGCTAATTATTACTAAAGATACATCAAACCGTCTCAGAAAAACAGGTTGAATCTAAAATCAGCTATAGTATATATGATATATATAACTAACTATAATGGTGCTCAATATAATTATTAATCACTTCATCATGAACGACTAATAAGGAAGGGATAGATGGGGTGTATTTAATTAAGATTATAATCTATTCGTTCGTCTAACATTAATAGTATATTTTATATATATCAATATATTTTAAATTTATATAATTTCCGCTCTTCTTCTAGGTCTGTTGCAACGCGTTGTTTGCTCCATGATAGACAGTTTCCCTGTAACAGCTAGTATAGTTGATTAATATTAACTGTACCTTCAATACATCCCCCTCCGTTATTATCATGTAATTCACGCTCTGATCCACCGTGCGCTCTTTACACACATATATACTTCCTGCCATGCCCATTAGCCTCAACTTTTTTTCTACAGCTAGCGATCTTACCTAGCCTATATTCATTCACATAACCTCTCACGTACTCGATCTTCCTATATATACTGCATCCTTTCCTCACGATTTTCTTTCTTGCTTCTATTCAATCATTTTATTCCGCTTTCGTTTTACTACGCTTTTGGGACTTGTGCCCATTGCACACCCTTGGAAATGCATGTCTGGCCCCTCCTCCTCCACCCTCTCCATCCATACATACCACATTTTAATATTCACTGTCTGCGAGACGCCGTTTTTTCCTCCTCTCCTATCCGACGATATATCTGCCTACTTATTCTCATAGCTATTTATACATGGCATTTGTTATGACTTCTTTTATTGCATTACCAACCATCATACTCTACCTCCTCATTTCTTTCTGGTTTTTCCCACATTGCTTCATCATTCATCCGTCTCTTCCATCATCTCTAATCTCCACACAAGCATCATTTAAGTGCATTACTCGTTCCTCCATACTCCTACTTACACAAACCCGCTTTTACGCGTATCCGTTTTATTATTGATAAGCTTATTTAATAATAATGTTTGCGCTGCACTTCCTGTTAGTCCTCCCAATCACTCTCGCTCATACCACTACGACTTTCCGTATCTCTCCTATCAGCCCCTATTACGTGCTTATCCTCTCCTTGCCCTTCTCATCCATGCGGCTCAACTTATTCATTTCCTATTTTAACACTACACGACGCATATATTATACTCTCATTACCCTTACCTTACTCCCTCAAATCCACCAAATCTATTATCTGATGTCAATAGTTAGCTCAGGAAGCACTTTAACATCCATCCACTGCTCTGTAATCCCACTACTATGAAGTAATCTATTAAGGTATGTTCTTGTGAGTCCAAATCATTATCAGTGTTATTTGATAATCACACACTTAATATCTCGTTAATTCTTATTTAATAGATTCCCTGAAATTTAAAAAATATCCATTTCACTTAATTATTTATAATAATTATCTTTCTTCATGTCCGATATATATATCATATTAGATGCCATCTCTACCATCTGGATTTCTACTTTCTGTTTTCTATCAATATGTGGATATCCCAATATCCTACTCACTCTGCATTCTTCTCTTTCCCACCTGCATAAAATCAACCATTAGTAGATGCAGCATGTTTCTCTCCATTCACATCCTTTCCAACACATCTCCTCACAACAAATCCCATGAACCTCTCCTCTATAACTTTTTTTTTTAATCTTTAAAGTTCAATAAAAACTATTACTGTCCTACAAACTTATATTCTCAAGTCAGGCTATTTTTTCCCTCTTTGCATAATTTCAAAAACATTTGTTATGATCTTTAACAATATTTTGGTCATTAGGTCAAGAAAATTAGGGTGTATTTTCTTAACGACACGGTCTATGATTTTTTTTAATCAAATGATAATTTGAAGTTGCACAAATTTTTCGAAAAGCACAAATCTCGAGTAAAATGTTAATTTTCTTTTATTTTCACAATCCACTAACCAAGTATCCAAAGTTTGAATAATTTAATGACTTTGCACAGCTCTATGCAAAATGTAATCTTTTCGCCAGATATTAACTTTATTATTATTATTATTATTATTATTATTATTATTATTATTATTATTATTATTATTATTATTATTATTATTATTATTATTATTATTATTATTATTATTATTATTAATAATAATAATAATAATAATAATAATAATAATAATAATAATAATAATAATAATAATAATAATAATAATAATAATAATAATAATAATAATAATAATAATAAAAATAATAGAGGACTCTTTAATGATCATTAATATTATCAATATCGAATGTAAACAAAAGGAGCAAAGGAGTTTATGCCTAAAGTTCGTGCTAAAACTGGGCAAGCATTTCTTATTCTTATCGAACGTAAGCACAAATGACAAAAACGATAACAGTCTAAATTTGGCAAGCACGGGAAATAGCAACCTTACAAAATTAAGGAAATTCCTTACGCGTTTGGTAAGCATTTGTCACAATTTTGCGCTGTTTAAAAAAAACGAACGCAAACTCGAGCATTTCTTACGGTCGTAAATACAAATGCAAAAACGAAAACGGCTCTAAATTCGGAAAGCACGGGAAATAGCAACATTACAGAGTTAAGCAAATTCCTTACGTTTGTGAGCATTTCTTACGATTATCCGGTAAGTTTGACAAAAACGAATGCAAACTCGAGATATAGGTGACCAGTGACCAGTGAGTGAGGTTGTGTTAATTTTTGCTCTCCAATTTTATTAATATAATTTGTGTATTTGAAAGTGAATTTAGTAAACAAATTAGTGTTGTGTATCTAATTACACTACTGTTGTGTATATAACTACAGTCATTAACAATTGTTATATTAATTTTGTGATAATTTAAATTTGAAAGCCTAACCCTAGGCTAACATAGGTAAGAGATTTACTGTTTTCTGTGTCTGGGTTTATTTGGATTCTTAAATAGACTTTCTGTATTTAAATACAGTCTTTATTAATTTTACTTTTAATTTAAGTGATAATTAAATTGAGTAGTTTTACGAACAGACTACAGTTAAGCCTACCTATAACTTTTATATATCCCTGGCCTAGGCTAAGCTAAATAAATTGTTTAAATTTAACCTATTTTAAAGAGAGTAGTATATTTCTTTTTAGGCATTAGTGATATTTAAACTGTAGTTGGTAAAATAATAGGTACAGGTTAGAAAGCTAATAATAATTTAAAGTATGTATGCTCTGTGTGATATCTGTGGGACTGTAAGAGGTGAATATGTAAATAGATGCCCTGCTTGTGATTTATGCAGAGAATGTGTCGTTAAGGAAAGAGATTGCAAGACTGAGTGAAAATGTGAATTGATTGAAAGAAGAAGTATTTGAGGTGAGAAAGGAGGAAGTGTTAGGAAAAAAAGTTAGTAAGGATGTCGAGGCAAGGAGGGAGCGGGAAATAGGGGTAGACAGGAATTTAGTGATTCACCTAGGCAGGAAACAGATGAGAGGGAAAAGAAAAGTAGTGATAATAGGTCTGCAGTATGAATTATAGAGTTTGTTAGAAACTAGAAATAATAATTTAAAGATGAGGATCTCAAAAGTCAGTCAGCCTTGCCTGCAGTAAACAGGTTCGACTGTCTTCCAGATGGGGGGGATCAGAGAGTGTCAATGGTAATGTTGAGTTTCTGAAGGGAAGACTGTAAATTGGCTAATGGAGACTCTATGATACGGATAAAAGGACTTGTTCAAAACTAAGAATAAAAAGAAACGATTGAGAGTGATGTTATCCAGGTGCCAGAGTGAGTTGATATCGTGGATAGGATAGATAGAGAGATTGATTCTACAATTGTTGATTCAGTGATTGTTCATGTGGGTACAAATGATATAGGCATAGAAGGTCAGAAAGGAATAGAGGCAGATTATAGGGAAAGATTGTTCAGAAGATGAAAGCTTAAGTGGAAAAGTTGCATTGATTCTGGGATTTTACCTAGTTAGGTGCAGGGTCAGGAATGGGGAGTAGGGCTTTAGTGTAAATGAAAGGGTTAGGAAATATGTTTTTCACAAAATATTAGGTTTTGGAATTTGTGGAGAGAATTTCTGGATAAAGATCTTTTTGCAGCAGATGAGTTCACTTGAGTCGTAAAGGTGTTGGGCTTTTTAGTACCAGTTTGAGACTTGTTTAGCAAAAAACTAGGGTAAAGTGGGGGTGGTGGGCTAAATCTAGATACAAATAATAGCAATGATAACTGTAATAGTGGTGATAAATAAAACTAATGTTGTTACAAGTTTAAATAATGATGATAGCATAAAAATAACAGCATTTCGAGTATCAAATGTTTTTACACTAAATGCTCATAGCCTTAGAAATAAAAAGATGAGCTGATTAGTTTATACCATAAATGAGAATCTAGGACATATTGCAAAACTGAGGCATGCGGTTAATGTTGAAGAAATTATATGGAGACTCCGTCAGAATAGTGAAAATTGAGGATATTCACTTTATTCATATACCAGCGTAGAGGAAAGAAGGGTGGTGGTTTGAGTCTTTATGTTAAAAGCAATATTCAATCTCTACTAATGACTGACTTTAAATTAATCATGAAATTGAATCAGTTGGTAGATATCCTTATTATACAATAAATCAAGTTAGAATAGGGTTATTTATAGACCTCCTGGCCGAGTCCAGAATTAATCTGAAATTGAAAGAAATTGGAGGACAGCATGCCACAGTAAATGAAAAAGGAAGTCATAATGGGTGATTTTAATTTTTCCTGGCAACATTGGGATTCCCTTGTCTAATATGAAACCATAGTATTCGCATTTAATAAATTGATACTAAGAATAACTTTTGACCCAGATGTCCAAAAACCCACAAGATAACGATGCACTATTAAGACTTAATATTAACTTGAATGATAAAGTAATGGTGGATTGAAGTTTGATAGGGAGAATTTAGACTTATGACCATAATATAATTTAGATTTAATATGAATTGTGATATCTGGGCCAAATTGCAAGTTAATAAGGAAAAATCTCAGACTTCGAAAATGGCGATTTTACCAAATTTCGAAACATGCTTGTATAACTGACTGGGATAAAAGAGTTTTAAAGACCAAAACTGTTTTATCATGTGGGAACATTTTTAAACAAATTTTTGATGAATATTCAGTCAGTATAGTTTTTAAGATAAAACCCATTAGGGCGGCGAGAGAAACCTGTTGGAAATAGAGATGATAAAGAGAGCAAAATAATGAAAAGCCGCAGATGTTTTAAAATATTCAAGAGTTAGTTATAGGGAAGATGATTTAGAAAAATTATAGGAAAATAGAAATGAACTTAACCAGTCAATAAAAAAAAGCAAAGAGAGAGGAGAAAAATAATTTAGCAAGGAATAGTAATTAGAACCCTAAAACGTTTTTAGCTTTTATAAATTTAAAAGTAAGTATAGGACAATTGGTCCAATTAAAATGATGAAAATTTAGTTGAGTTCAGATAAGGAGTTGTCAACATTTTCAATGCTTTATTTTGCTTCAGTGTTTACTGAGAAAAGATTGGATAATAGTTTGAGACTAATAGTTCTTTATGCATGTAACAAATAGACTTACAGAATTTGAATTGATGTTAAAAGAATTAAAAACTTATTAGATCATAATTGATCCAAGTAAAGCTGCAGCCCTGATGGTATATATGGTAGAATTCTGAAAGAGGGTAGTTTCAGCAATTGCAAAGGCACTGTATTTGTTTTTTAAGCGATCTATAACATTGGTGAGTACCAGAGACTGGAAAACAGCATATGTTGTGCCTATTTATAGAAAGGTAGTAAGAAGATTTGGAAATTATAGGCCAGTTAGGTTAACATCTCTGGTTGTAAAGCGTTCTGGAAAAGGTTACTGAAAAGTCATATAGAGAAAATTTAGAAAGATAACAAGATATTGTATGACTCCCAGCATTTTCAGAAAGGGTAGGTCATGCCAGACAAACTTTTTAGAATTTATGGATTACATTACTGACTGCATTGACCCGAGGAGATCCAGTTGATATTGTATATTAGACTTTAGTAAAGCTTTGATAAGGTTCCCCACATAAGGCTGATAAAAAGTTATTGCAATGTGGTATAGTGGAGTGGTACATGGTTGGATTAAAGAGTGGTTGCGAAATAGAAAACAGTTTTGTAAAACTAAATGGGAATAAAATCATCATGGGAAATAGTGAAGAGTGGTGTCCCACAGTGTTCAGTGCTGGGCCACTATGTTGTCCTCATATATATAATTGATTTAGACCAGGGACTTAAAGCAAGGTTTCTAAGTTTGCAGATATACTAAAGTGGCACCTCAGTTAGGAATAGTGAATGTATAAAGATTCAAAAATGATCTTGATAAACTCTTGGGTGGGCAGATAAGTGCAATGAATTTTAATAGTAAAAAAGTGTAAGGGTTTTCACCTAGGTACTCAAATAAAGTTTTAACTACGATATGAATGTGGGATTGGCTTAGTCGTTGGACCAAGAAAAAGATTTAGTTGTTGATTAATAGCGAGTAATTGAAGAGCTAAATCAGTGTTTGAAGGCTAGAAAAAAGCTAATAAATGCTGGGCATAATAAATCACAATGTTGTTACAAGGCAAGGAAGTAAAAAGAAACTGTATAAATAGCTATTGTTAGGCCCAGTAATAGAGTATTGTGCACAGAGTTTGGGCCCCCCTTATTTAAAGAAAGACTTAGAATGCTAGAGAGAGTGCAACGGTTTGAGGGTAAGAACTATGATGTTTTTTCCATGTCAATATTGAGGAGAGGCTGAAGGAGTTAGGAATGTTTTCTGTAGAAAGGCGATTTCCCAGAGGGGACATGATACAAGTCTACAAAATATTTACATCTATTGATAATACAGAGACCAATAAATATTTTTCATAGTAGAACATGGACAGGTACCAGGGGCATAATAAGAAAATTTAAGAAAAACATGCCATCTTGATATAAGAAAACATGCATTCGATAATAGGGTTGTTAAATTTTGAATGGTTTGCCACAGGTGTTGAGTGTGACTCGTGCAACATTTAAGAAAGCGGTTAGATTCGTTATGGATGGTTGGGAATCATATAATTATATTGACGAAGCCAAATTGGGCGAGTTGTTTAGTTGTATTGATATAGTTATAAGTATTTAAGATAAAATGAA
>JABUQX010122891.1:20000-65000 GCA_015478945.1 Trachelipus rathkii | reverse complement strand
AACAGTTTGTTCATGTTTAAGGTGTGTTAAGTTTGTCTTTGGATGATTATATTCATAGTTCAGATTGATAGCTAAGTAAGCTTTATTAATTTGAAAATGTCTTACTGTTAGCATATATTCCGGATCAGCGATTTAAACAAGTTGTTTTTATGTTATGTTTATTCCAAAAAATGATACTCGAAATGCTGACCTTGAATCAAATATATTCAATAGATTTCAATTGATCTGGATGATGTGGGCAGTGTGGTATGGACGGTTTGATTTACAGATTTTCTGATTTAGGGTATGTAAAACATGATAATTTTAGTAAAAATATGACCTGAATCAATAGAACAATAGATCAATAGATCAATAGATCAATAGATCATGGTTGGTCAGGAGCGTAGGTTGGGTTGTTTGATTTACTGATTTACTGATTTACTGATTTAGGGTATGTAAAGACGCAAATTTGTAAGTTATAAACATAAAAAGAATTAAGGAAATTTTATTTATTTATTTATTTAATTATTTATTTATTTTTTTCATGATGGTTCTGAAGCCATCATTTTCGAAATCTACAGACTCGATAACATATATAAGGATACCAACATTGCTGTTATACGAATGTTTATCAACTCAGCACCGCACTAGCTCCAGCACCAGAGCCGGTACTGACTCCAACACCTCTGACTATGAATCCTTCTCAGACTCCTCCTTCCTCATTCTTCTTCCTTCTTCCTTTCTTCTTCTCTTCTTCCTCTGTTTTGCATTCCATGCATTTCTTCTTTTTTTTCAAATGGGGACCCCCCCTCCGGGGGTCTCTGGAATCTGAATCCGAATCCGAATCCGACTCAGAATCCGACTCCGAAGCCGAATCCCTTTTCCAAGTTTCAATCTTCTACGATTATTTTAATTTTTAGGGGGGGCAGAGTCCCCCTTACGGGGGGACGCAGGGGTACGTAATCTCGTCTCCGACGAGATTACGTCATCATATAGCTCACATCCAAATTTTAGCCCTATACGTTAAGCCTAACATGGTTTTTAGGACGTATTTGACCTTGGCGCTAAGGGGGCAGCACCCACCAAAACTCGGCGGTGATCCAACTGTTCGAATGGGTGTCGTTAGGCCTAATCTTTGCTCGGAATCGGGCCCGGCAAAATGGTGTAAGCGACAAATTTCACTTTCGCTCTCGGGGGAAGGTACCCCCTATATACATCCTAGCGACTTGAAATTTCGCATGTATCGAGCTTAACATATACATAGATTATATTCCAGGTTTCAGACCTATAGCTCTAACCCTTCCTATCGAAAAGGGTGGCAGCTGTCAAAGTGTTCCATTACTACTTATATTATATATATATATATATATATTATATATATATATATATATAATTATATATAGTATATTATATTATAATTATATTTATATATATATAGATATATATATATATATATATAATATATATATAAATATATATATTATATATATATAATATTTATATATATAATATATATATAATATATATTATTATATATATATGAAATATATATAATTATATATATATATATATATATATAAATTAATATTATATATTATTATTTTATAATAATATTAATATAATATATATACTATAATATATATATTTTATTAATAATTTATTATATAAAATTTTTTAATTTTATTTAATAAATTATATTTTTATATTAATATAAATATTATAATAATATATATATAATAGTATATAATTATATATATATATACGATTATTATTATATTATTATTATTATTATTATTATATTATATTATATTATTATATTATATTATTATTATTATATTATATTAGTATTATTATTATTTTATTATTATTATTGCTGTTATTATTATATTATTTTATTATTTGTAGTGTCTTTTCCTTAGGATGATGACAGTTTGAGTCATCGAAACGTTGAATAAAGTTCTTGATGATGTTCAGATTGTTAGTGCTTCTTTTCATTATAAAATTACGCTTCCCAAAGAATAGTAGCCGGAATGATATATATTATAATATATATATTATATATATATATATATATATATATATAATATATATATATTATATATATATATAATATATAATATATATATATATATATATATATACTATATATATTAAATATAATATATATATTACAACAGAGTGGAGGCATTAACGAAGTTACAAGCTGATATAATCCGTTAAATAACTCGTTAAAAATTTATTCGTTAACTTTTAACGCTTCGTTCTAAGAATTTTGAAAAAAAAAATAAACAAAACTATTAACGAGTTAATATTTTCCACCTACATCCGTAAACCGTTAACTTAATTTACGATTTATAAAATATTTTCTTATCAGATTTAAACTATATAGATTACGATTCGATAGAGTAATAAACGTTTTTAATTTATTCTTTCACAATCTTCCGTAAACCTCTCTCAATGGACAGTGTGCGAAATGTGTTTAAATATTCTACTCGGTTAATATACCAGTTTAGTAATGATTCCTACACACAAAGATTGGAAAAAAGCCCAAGTTTTGAAGGTATGTGCTACGTGCGACCACCCACCCTCGTTAAACTATATTCTCTATGTTCTAATACTGGCACATTCCCTCAGTGTTGGAAGCACGCACCTGTCCAACCTATTCCGAATAAAGGAAGCCGCTCTGATCCTTCAAACTATCGCCCTAAAGCTCTCACTTGTATTCGTGATCTAAAATCTTATTGAAAAACCACGCTCAAACTCTCACCTTAGAACCATCTGGATCTCATTCTCTTCTTTACGATCCGCGTGTCGGCTCTCTGAGTGAATTCAAAGTCTAACTGACGATATCTTCCTATTTAAACCGATCTTATGGTTTTCCGACTCTTGAGGAACTACTGGCGACTTGCGACGTAATGGCGCTATGACATATCAAAAAGCATAATGACCGGGTTCTAAAATATGGCAACGCATCATTGCTAACTACCAGCTCCCCTCTTCTCCTTCTCTTGACATTACTAATCTAGCTTTCTTTCAAGTCGCAAAACATCGGCTATGGTGATTGGAGCGACTTTCTTCTTTTCTGTCAATAGTGGGGTTCCTCAGGGTTCTGTCATCATCTCCTACCATTTATCCTACTTTTCATTAAATGATCTTTCTCACCTGCACATCTAAACTCTATCCACTCACATGCCAGCATGACATCGACCCTTCATTCTTCACATCTCATTGTCAATTCTGCTCCATCTTTACTTTAGAATTGCTTCTGTACTTACTTTCCGATTCTATTTCTCGACTGCCTAGATAGAATCTTCGTGGGAATGAGGTCAGTAACAGTCCAAACCTCGTGAAATTCATATCTTAAAAAGCCCACTTCTACAAATCTCCCTCTCAAAATAACATTCAACTTTACCTATCTCTTTAGACGGTTCTTTCGTCTCTCCTGTAGACAATATAAACTCCTTGGCCTTAACATAAAAAAAAATGTCTTGGACCACCTCACTAAAACGGTTTGCTGCGGGAAGCCTCAAAAGAAACTGGGGAAGTTTCTGTATAGAACCTGCGAGACTTTTTAACTCTATAACTCAGTATACAATCCAGCTATAATACACAGGGTCTCATCCGGCCTATGACCGTATAGAAATACTGTTCATCACTATCTGGGGGCTCTGGTTCACTCCGGCCAATGGACAGCGGCGGAGTCAAAAGCAACAAAAGGCTTATACACTGTTACTGATACTTATCCAGTATCTACTTGAAAACTCTATTCTTCGCGAGCGCAATGTGATGCTTAAATATCTCCTATTCATATAGGATATATCGCAACATCAGGCAATAATAGTTCGAGGGAAATAAAGCAAAACCACATCGCGTACCACCACCTTTTACGACGCCCTAGAGCACAAGGGAAGATCGCTGTATCTGCGACACGAGAATATAGTGTAGTAGATATTGTAAACATCCAGGAGTTTGCATGCAAAAGGGATATATCCTGTTTTCCTCTTCCACCACTGTTCTAGATGGAAAACTCTAACATATCCATCTTCGTGTTTAACCTAGCATAGAAATTTACTCTCACCCAATCACTTTAAGCCTGCGTCTTATTAGTCATCTTCGTAATTTGCGCTAGCAGATTGAACAGATTATTGGCGTGCAAACTAACCACCTCAACGTGACTAGGGCTCCTGCCCACATGTGAGGTGGTGCGTTAAAAAAAAAAAAAAAAAAAAAAAAAAAAAAAAGAAAAAAAAAAAAATTTGATAGAACCGGTTAACGTTACACGAATTAACGTTAAACTTCGCTACATTCTTACCGATAAACGCTTTAATGACTAACGCCGACTTATGATAATTTTTTGTTAAACATTAAAGAAATAACGACAGTTAACATTCTAACATTAACGGTGCCAACCTATGTTTCTTAATAATATAATTATAATATATTCTATATATATTATATATATATATATATATATATAACTATCATACTAAAAATAAATAAAAATACTATTAAATAATATAAATAAATAAATAAAAATAATAAAATAAAATATAAAAAAAAAAAAAAAAAATATATATAATAATATAATAAATATAAATTTAAAAAAAAAACAATATAGAATAAATTTCTAATAATACTATAAATATTTAATTATAATATTAAAAAAAAATAATAAAAAGAACATAAAATATAAATATAATATAATATATAAATAATAAAAAATATAAAACATAAAATATAAAAAAAATAATATATAATATAAAGAACATATAATGCATATATATATAAATATATAATAAAAAAAAAAAAAAAAAAAATAAATAAAATATATTAATAAATAATAAATAATATATATAAAAATAAAAAAAAAAATTAATAACAAAAAATACAACAATAATAAAAAAGAAATTACATATATAATAAAAAATAATATGAATAATAATATTAAAAAAATAAAAATAAAAAAAAAAAATATAACAACTAAAACTATAAAAAACTATTTCAACTAAAAAACAATCAAAAAGGTAGGTTTACTTAAGGGGTGAACAACAAAGTAACAGATAATAAATAACATATAAATTAAAAATAAATATATAATCAAAAAAATAATAAAAAAATATCATAAATAGACAAAATAAACAAATAGAATAAAATACACAAACAATATTATGATAAATAGAGTGATAAGTAAATAACTACGATCTTCTAAAGACGATGAAAAATAAAGTGCAAAACCCAAGAACACAGAAAAAAGCTTCATAATGATTCATAATAATAATTAATCTTCAATTTAGTGAGTTTATGTAAATTGTTAAAATAAAGGATAGGTGCACTCAACAGTTTTCAAGGAGTCCTAATTGCAAACTCAAACGTTATCTTAATATGTGTTGCAAAATAGAGGAACCCCCAAAAAATTAAAATCAGCTAGTTAGAGCACACTCAATACCATAATATATTATAAAATCAAAATTACATAAAAAACTCACAAAAATTTAAAGATAATAAGTTGCGGGTGTATAAAGCAGCTTTAAAAATTAAATAGAGAAAATAAAAAACGTATATAAAAATTATAAAAAAATTGAATTGATCAAGCTAAATAAATAAATAAAAAATTAAATATAAATATATATAAAAAATTAAAATAATATATATATATATAAATAAAACTATAAAAAAATATACTATAATAATCCCATATACATATACATATAACATTACTCAAAATAAATAAAAAAAAATAATAAAAATAATAAATAATATATTATGAAAGCTCTATAAAATTAAGCTGCCACCCCTAAGCTTGAAGCGGCGACACGCACATAGACATCAACTTATGCAACATACACCTCATAGTTAAAATATAAAAATAAAAAAATAAAAAAAATATAAAATAAAAAATAAAAAAATAAGACAATATTATATATCAAAATATATTATAAATATTATATAATAAAGATTAAAATATTATAATAATAATAATAAAAAAAAATAAAAAAATAATAATCACAAATAAGTAAAACAAAAGAATACTAATCACATGATACAAAATCCCACCGTAAACATATATATATACAACAAAATAATAAATCACATATAATAACCTCACTGCTAATTAAATATTACTAAATCTTACCTCTGCAATAAAACCCTACACTAAAAATACTACTATATATATATAATAATCCTATAAAAATAATTAACCTACATACTATTACTCCATAACGCTATGAAATGATATACATATAGATATAACCTATACTACGCTACTCAATACATATATAACCACATTATCATAATAACTAAAATACATATAATAACTAACATACCACTATTCAAAAGCATAAACTATAATATAATTATAATATATCTAATATATTATACACCAAAAAAAACCACCTACACAACTATATATCTCCCCATATATAACAGTAATACATCACCACCACTAATAATAAATACATATATATATATAATATAATCAAAATACCATAATATATAATATAAGTTAAACGTATACCATCATAATATAAAATAAAACTACTTAACTATATATATAGACAACATAACTATAGACCTAGTAAATAATATATATCATTAGGAGAACGTACCGATTACCGGCCAAGAGGCTTATAACGATACCGAACACTATGTTTTTTAGGTGCCGATACAGATACCGATACCTGATACCGATACCGATAATACTTTAATTATATAATAAATACACGGAGTACTAAGAGATAGAACATTTGTGTAATGCTAGGCAACTCAGAACCTAGTGTAAAATTATCACTATACCCAAAAAACCACAGCATTACCTAAAACAGAATAAACAAGCTCATAATCAAGATCCTATATAATAAAATGCTGTTGCAGGTACCGCCACAAGCTATCTTTATTTATAAATTAACTGTATCTCTAAGGATAATAAATTGCAAATACAATATTTAATAACTTTTATGTTGTGTTATTCATAAAATATCATTCCATTTCAGTAAGATTACATCAAAGTTCTGGCCTACTATAGCTTTTTATAATAATTACATTATTACAAATTTCAAGAAATGTCTTTACACTAGATTACAATATAAATAAAAATGAAAGGCAAGAGAGTTACACTCATTCAATCTAACAAAAGACACAAAAAAAACAAAAAAAAAAAAACGCAACTTATATAAACACAACATAATAATAAATATAACTCCTTTAATAATTAAAGATAGAATAGACATATCAAACACAACATAATTCACACATATCCATTCAAATGTTCGATGTAACAAACATTACAAGCTATTCACTAGAATCTGGCTAGAGCCTGCTTCCTTTTTGAACGGTGTTTACATTCCCAACTACACTAAAATCCGCTCGATATCGGACTGATGGGGAGAAGAACAAGGGGACAAACTCAGCATAAATAATAATTGCTACTGCAAAAGCACCATAATAAAATGAAACATTGAGCCTTTCATGCACCAACATATGAGAAGGTATCTACATCAATGTAGGCGGCATACCATGATTCTAACGATAGATCCTCATCTCCTCTTCACAAGCTGAGCAAATTTAGACTACTATCATTGCACTGGATGATGTTTCTTCGAGAATTTTTCCGATCAGGTTCCATTCAGTGTGATTCCACTCCATTCAGCATCGCAAAATGAGAAATGTCAATGCAATTTCGGCCAACGGATAACAAGTCTAACATATTCAAATCCTCTACATCTTCAGTAGAGCATTATATTTGCCTGACAAGTCACACATCGTCACAATCAGTGCTGAATTGTACAAGGGTGCTGATAAGGCGAGCTATCACTTCATGAGTGAAATCCTTAATCTTGTACCAGAAGCAAACCCCTCGAGAAATAAAAAAACTATGCTATTTAAAATGCCATTCTAGAAAGGTTACACCGTACGGAGATAGCACATCTATGTGAGGTCAGCATAGACTAAAGGAATTACACATAATTAGAAAAAAATAACGCTATAATATATCGAAACTAGGTTAAAATATATCACCAGAATGATACCAAAAAAAATTAATAATTATAGGATTCTACATTATTTAATAGTTGTTTTTTATTCAGTTTTTAATGCAGATTCCAAATATAGTTTTATAGTTATATTATCTAAGAAAAGCAATCAAGACCGATATTTATGTTAGCAGAACGTCAATGAAGTAAAAATTAAATGAGGCATCTTCTCATTTTGTAGGGGTCGTTACCAAGGCATCGCCTAAGTAAAAGTCAGTTGCCATTAATGTTTTATGGGATTGCATGTATATTTAAATATTTGATTTTATATATAAATATATATAAAAAAAATATAATATATATAGTATTATATATATATTAATAAATATATTATAAATAATTATATAATATATATATAATAATATATATATATATCCTATATTAATATATATATATAAATATAAACAAATATATTAATATATAAATAATAAAAAAAAATATATAAAGTAAAAAAAATATAAAATAAATAATTATAATATATATATAATAAATATATAATAAAATAAATAATATAAATATAATAAATATTAATATATAAATAATAAATATATAATTAAATATATACAAATATGTTTAACTACATTCTAGTGAAATGATATAATTGAAGGTGAGATAATAAACTTGTACCAAACTTAATATTCTTATATAATTATCAGAATAAATTAGTAATAAATATAATAAACATTATAAAATTGCAAAAGTTAGACGATTAAAACGTTGGCAGATTCATTTTGTTATGAGTGTGGATATTATGTTAGTATCTAAGCACATTTCCACCAAAAATAGTAAGAGAAGCCATAAGTATTGGATAGCGTAAGACTATACTTATGAATATCCTATTTTGACTAAGATAAGCACGGCACCTCACTATATGTGGAAGTTGTAAAACAACCTAGAAAGCAAATGGCTAAGAAAGGAACAGTGTAAGCAATACCTATTTGGCTTATTCGGCAGGAAAATAAATGGCGAGATCCAATGAATTCAACTATGATGACTAGCAACTTCTGCATGTGTGAGATATCTACAAATATGTGAAAATGGTAAAGGAATGGCAATATCTCTTTCATACCCAGATAACCTCAATCCAGAGCCCCAGTATCACTCATTCGAAATGAATTAACTACATATGCACCATTCACCACCCATTCTGTAAGTTAATTGTTTTATGACAGAGTCCAATGAACATATAAAGAAGAAACGATAATGTTTCTACAAAAATAAATATATGATAGCCCGCTTCTATGAATAAATAATATATATAAAAATAATAATATAAATATAATAATTATAATATATGATATAAAATAATAAAATAATATATATAACTATATAATATATATATATATATTATATATATATATATACTTAATAATACATATAATAATATAATATTATAATATAATATAATTATAATAATAATAATATCTAAATAAAAAATATATATATATATAAATACAAAAAATAAAATATATATATATAAATATATATTAAATATATATAATATAATAATAGATATAAAAATATATATATATAATAATAATATATATATATATAATATACTAATGAATATAGCATAAGACGATTAATATAAAATATATTATCTTAGCAGGTTTTTCTCTTTCTTTTCTGGAACGATGAGATAAAACGGATATCACAATGAAACATGACTAAAGCTATAATCCTGAAAAAATAATGAAGAGAAACAGAAACATGAGACAAAATTAAAAATAATATAAAGAAAATGATGGACCTGATATGCATCGTAACCTGTGGATCAAGGAAAATTTTCGAATTGATAAAAAAAAATCCAGAATGCAAAACAAGAAACCTGATAAAAAATGCTCATGATGCAATAAAAGAAATGAAAAAAAAGTACCGACTATGTACATTAAAGGCAAAAAAGGAATAATGCCGTTATCCTACCTACGCATTCGGAATTTTTTTCGAAAGAACTAATATAAGCAGGATTTAAGTGAAAGAAATACTATGAGTGAAAATTTCACCAGGATATTCAGACAATGGAAAGGCGATCCCAGGGACGTTGGGATAAGATGTCATGATGGACGATTATATGTGGCTTTTGATAAGAGAAACCAAATCGATTCACAAGAGAAAGAAAGGTGAATGATTGGGCAGAATTAAATGCAAAAGTAAGACAAAATATGGGCATTAAAGCATTGACATATTTTGAGGGTTATTAAAAGTATACTCTTAACTTAATGTCTAAAAAGTCTTTTATAAGTAACTGTTCGTAAATTAAACCTAAGTGAAGCAAACCAGACATCGGTATTTGTTACTCTTCTGCGACAGCAAAGCAGAGATACAATGCCTCGCATCCGAACTGAAGAAGAGTAAGAATCTTCTGTGACTCATCATTTAAAATGGGGGCCAGTTATGGTACTCAGCAATATATGAAGCGATGAGAAACCCAGCAAATGCTTTTAAAAACTACGCTGAACAGTTCTTTTTGGACTGATGGCCTAAAGGATGAGAATTAGCGCCTCCTGTTATAAGTACTCTGACGACAGCGTGAAGCTCCACATTTATTGATATACCGCTGAATAGAAGAGTAAAATCTTCTGTAGACATTCATTCATGTAAACATTCCATTTAAACTCGTCCAAATGTAATGATAAAAACGAAAATATACATCATACTCTACTAATTTCGTCGTGAATTATCTTCTGGCGATTAAAATTCATCGCTGAACCGTCACACTAATCCATCATCGATCGCGATACACACATAAGCAACATAAAAAATATCCACTCCTAGACTGATCCGCTCATCAACAAAACATTATCAGAGTATTTAAAAACTCCACTTCTCTTTCTTGATCGTAGACAGAACTTCCCATCACCGTAGAGAACATATACATCTTCCTCCGGCAATAACCCTTTTGAGGCCCCTTCTTCATTACCGAATTCTTCTGACCTTGTCTTCTCCCATACCATCAACTACTTATTTCCTGAAGCTTAAGATAATGGTACGGTCCACAGAATCACTGCGAGACGAACTGGCGACCTCCTTTATGAACAACAACCAACGTCGGATTTGATACCCGACAAGACTCAAAGTTGGCCAAATCTAGAATATCAAATACTCTCCTAACACAACAAGGCATCTTTTCGTCCTCTCTAATTCAGATATATCGCTTCATCAACTCACCTATCTTAAAACCAACAATCGAGAAGAAATATACCTCGATCACCCCACGGCGAAAATTATAGTCTCATAAACGCAAAAAAATATAAACCATCGTCACAAACCTGAATAGAATAATCTGTCCCTCATATATCAGGATTTTCAACTAATCTATCAGAAGAAAATGACACTATCTTCTCCAAGGAATTGAACTAGTAATCAAGATTTACGATCCCAGCCAATCCAGCGACGTTCACAACAACTGCAGTCATAAACTACTTATTCCGCCTATTTCGAAATTCCATCACACACGTACACCCCCTTGGCCGAAGCTGACCTCAGTCATTCCAATCAGTATTCATGACTACCAATCCCCGAGGACTCTGACCTTTCGTTTTTGCACATGCCCATGATACTGGCTAACACTTCGCAACATACTTCCCGGAGGAAAAATATATTCACAGGTATACGAATATGAGGGAGAAAAAAAAGTAACAAACGGGAAAAATACGCAGTTAAATACATTCATAAGATGCTATGATTGGTGTATATTCCTTTCCATTACCTCGGCCATACTATTCTTTACGGAAGTGTCCGTCCTTGACGAACCGATGGTCTCTGCCTATTCAACGTTCTTTTATACCTATGCCCCCACAGAAACAACGTTCAACTTCGGCAGATTTCTCGGCAATTGGTGATATTAATTTACCACCGTGTTCATTCCAGATACGGCAAGATAAACAGTTCTTTTACACTCAATAAAAACTCGCTTTATAAAACCTGTTAAAAACGGCTTACATCAGCTTCGATCTCAGGTTCGACTGGAACCTTCGATGAGGGCCGTCAATGCCTTCTACTTCACCATTAAAGAAGCTCTTGGCTCCTCTGCTAATTGTTTTTCCCTCCACCACTTCTCCGACCCGGATCTACACCGAGTCGGACTTCGCACAGTTGGGATGCTGTTTTACAAAAAACATTCTTGAAGGGATGGATTGGCATCCATAGCATTCTTAATTACAAAAAAAAAATTTACAAACCTGCCGATGTGAAAAAGTACAGTTGCAATTAGGAAAAGGAGATTAACTTCCCATCTATTAAGCCATTAAAATAAAATAAAACATTTCCCGCTAATTCAATATAGAAAGGTCGATAGAAATTCCATATTCTTACGAACAATAACCCCATAAAATTATGCTATCAACCGCTTCTACAGTTTTAAGAAAATCCCCAACGTGAGGCGCTTCACCTTGGAATATCATTGCCCAGTTTACCACCGATATCCGTCACGTAAAAGGTGCCGAAAACATTCCTGCAGAACCCACTTCGGAAAATCAAATGCTGTTTCCCTCATTCCTTCTAACTCAAATACGAGGATATGTCACGTCTCAATAAGCACATGTAGCAGCTCACACATTCCAGACTCACTCTACTTTTGACATTCAGAGTGTGGAAGTGTTCGGCTTTCCCTTCCCACTTCTATGTGACACGTTCATCCACGATCCTACCTTCACCCGGATGTACGTACCAATCAAAATCCGACGGTCGTCATGTCTTTAATCACCATTCACAACGATCTATGCAATCCCGGTCGATACAGATCACAAAGTGAAACACTAGGCAAATTTACAGTCATGGCCATCCTCCTCACAGCGCACTTAAGCTTTGCCACTAAGCCAGTGACACTGTAGTGACCCAGCTTTCAAAACAGCTCCACAAAGTCAACCACAACTACTTAATTGTCGAATCAAATTCTTCCTCGCGACAACGTTAAATTGACCAAGTTCCACATCCAACGTCCGTTAGTACCCTTCGACCTACCAGACCTTCCAATGGAACAATACTACCCATCTACTACACAAATGTAATCGAACCGTATATCCCAGTGGGCTCGTACAGAACACCTTATGTGGCAAGTCCTAAGTACAAACAGAATATGACAGAATAAACTCACAGAATTTAAAAACACAGACAACTTGCGAAATCAATCCAAAACAGTCACATAAATACTTAAATTAAAGCAAAGGAAAGCACAAGGCAGCCAGAGAACAAATATCACAACAGTTTTAAAAATATTATAATTAAGTGAAAAACAAAAACTGAAAGTCAGTCAATATTCTTTATTAGTTTTGGCGCAATCGTCGAAATAGTCACTATAATTAAGTCTATCATCATCGCTCGAATAGTAAACAACAACAAAGCAAAATTAATATACAATTAACACCTATAAAAAACCAAAGTCACTATAAATTTAGTACACAAGAACAATATACGATTACCTCTTCTCTAATTTGAAATTTCAAAATAAGTTATACTTTAAAAGAACATTGACACAACTGCAAAAACATGTAAACAATATATCAACTTTATCAAACGAACAATCACAGGACGATGTACTCTAACCCAAATAATAAATTTCCATCTAGGATTAGTTAATCAAACAATGTATCCTTCTCAAACAGTGTTCTCAAATTTTAAAACAAACTGAACAGAACTGTTCCCAGGGTTCCATAACGAAATCACAGGCCGAACACAGGAATGTTCCGTCTCATATCGAATCACAGTCATAAAATCAATTCAACAAAAAAAAAAAATAAAATAAAAAAAAAAGAGGGGGAATAAAACCGACAGGCCGAAAGGAATTTGTTCCTCCTCTTGAATCACAGTCAAAAATATTCAACAACAAAAAAACTTCAAAAAGAAAAAAAACGAAAGCGGGCAAACGACTAGTTCATAGTCCAAGTTTTTCATCTTCCAGTCTAACACTCAAATCTAAATGTCACTTACCTTTACAAATCGTCCTAGTCAGTCCATTATCCAGTCATCTCTTCCTACTTTCTTAATTGTTATGAATAAGTTCTCTAAATCTTCTTGTAAGCAAGATTATTTATGTCAACAAAAATTCTTGAATATTCTTAATTCAAAAAACATAATATGCAATTGAAGCTAATAGTTTCAAAGCAAAACATTACTTGAAAAGACAATAACTTTTAGTTTTGCATTAAACGCTAAGGTTAAAGTTAGAAACTTTCAATTCTAAAAAAAAAATAACTTCTTTGTTTAAAAAAATAAAGCAAATTAAAAGACTACTCACGTCCATAGCAAATCCTCATTCCTATAAAACTGCAGGTTTCGTTCCCCACCATAATACACGCACACGAAAGAACTACCTTATAAACATACTTTGCTCACATACAATCAATACTTTCTTTCAACTTATTCTTACTGTTACCTTCTACCTTTGGCCTAAGAACTTCATTGTTCATTTACCCTCTCCACACTTCCTAAATCCCTACTTACTCGGTTTTATACATACCCAGCAAACTTTCCATCCACAATTTCTCAAATATATCTCAGGGCACTGCTCACAATACAAACCATCCTTAGCTAAAATCCATGTAAAACACATACAGCAACACTTTACAAAACATGGAATCACTCCCACCTCAACTATTCTATCCCTTTATTAAATCCCTTGGCAAATAACTCAGAGGTCTAATTACCCACTTCAATTCTAAAATAAACTCATCATCTCCCAGGCATTCTTCGACATCAAAGATCTGCAAAATCTCATTCCTATCACCGGGACGTACACAACCAAATACTCAAAATCACCCCAAATCTATTCCAACGATTTCATCGCAAGCCCACATACAACCGATCCACGCTGAAATAAACTAAGGGCTGATGGTCCCGTTTCAACACTACAAACTTGAAATCCCATTACAAAAACGGAGACGCAACGACTTCACACAAACCTCAAAGCTGGCCAACTCTCTTCAATCGGTGGAAATACTTTTCGCTCCGTCATAACATAAACCGCTTCGAGAAATACTTTAACGCAAATTACTCATTTTTCTTATCAATCCCAGCAATCACCTGCTCTATAATCAAAAAAAACTTCCATGACCAATACACCAACTAATGACATCACGTATATACCACTTCCAGTGGACATGGAGCATACACCACGATTAATTGGGGATGCATAATTACCACATCTTTTGCAACTTCCGCTTTCTACTTCTCAAACGCCTGATACATTTCTATAACTCAAATTGTAATCGTAACATCTTCCTTTTTCCAGAGTCCATTCAGTCATGAGGGTTCATCACACACAAGAAATGCAATTACTCAAATTAGAAAAATGAATACAAACAAAAAAATCTCTCAACTTCCCTTAAACTTCTTATGGTATACTCGGAGAACTGCCGAACCTTTTCAGTGGAAACTTAATCAGCCCTTTTCAATCTAGTGACAAAACAATCAACCTTAATTGCCCAACAAAAATATCGGACAACTCACTAGCAATTACCATTCACACTTCTCAACCATTTCAACTAATTCAACAACCTACCTCTAATTCAACTTCTTCAACACATCAAGTACTAACTTCAACATGTTCAGGAGAGGACTCAGTCATCACTAAAAAATGATCATTACAATATAAACAACGATAAAATCACATTTCTTTACAGGGAAATATATTATCATATAACCACATTCATAATCGCCATTCTGGGAAAGCCGCCGGAAAAAAGCATTAAGCCAACACCGAAACTCAAATTCCGAAATTACGGATAGCGATTAGCGTCGAAAAATAGCAAAGTCAGCACAAACCACAAATTCTCTTCATTGGCATCTGATAATACTCACGCACCAGATCCATTTTCGTAAATACTTTCATTCCATATACATACTATACACACATTCTGACACTACACACATCGGAAATCGATCTTTAACCGTCTTTTCATTCACCTTTCGATAATCAATACAATAACCTCATTCGTACCATCTAGAGCTTTTACGCAATGGGCACATCGGACTGTAACAAGTGACTCACACCTCACCAACACACCATATTCTCTCTAACTACCACACTGTCCCAACTCTGCAACAACTGAGAGAGAAAAAGTAGACGAGGTCGCGATATGTGGGGATATCGTTGGTCAGAACAATCCGGAATTCGGGCAACTGAGCACCCCCAAAATCCTCGTCCCCTTGACTTAAAGCTTTCCTCCTCTCCCACAACATTCGAAAAATCTTCTGTCTTTTTACTTCATTCAATCCCTCTAGTAATCAAACTTTGAACCTTTCATCATGCATTCAATATACCCATTCCTTCTTCTCAAAATCACCTGCAAACACACAACATTATCTCTCTACAGAGTAGCCTCTACAATTCAAAAACCGAAATACAAACTATCAACCACAATCACCAACTCTCCTTTTACATCAAAGCACTTAGCAATAAAAATACCCTAGGATTATCCATACAATACTAAATAACACACAATCAATAAACCATAGTAGCAAACCCTATGTCACTCATACCATCTAGCATTACAATAAAACAACTCCACCAGAAGACAATGATACTAGGTCTAAGATACACATAATCTAAAATGATCAAAACAATCAAAAGTGGAGATACAGAAGAAAAACAAAAGGCCACCCATTAACTTTTCCAACTTACCACTCATCCGCTCTTACAAAGAACATATCTTCCAAAAGCAAACACTTCCACACCTTTAATAGATTTCACTTCCACATGACCCAAAGAGTTACCAAATTATATCCAATACATGAACATTATACCATCTTATTCAACACCCTTTGCATTTTCACATCACCATACAATATATAATTCCGGGTGAATGATTCATGTCTAATTTACTTTAAAGAACTAATATACACACCACAAATACATAATACTTAAATACATTACATAAACAACTCCATCCGACATAAAAGATCGTCTCTATAACTTACACAATACTGGATCAACACCAATCCAATAAACTATGGAAAATCACTATTATCGCAACAAGGCAACGAACGTAAACAACTACTAATAATGCAAAGATACTCACCGATCTAATTATCCACTTTTACAACAGTCAACCCTTACTGCTCATCACCTTCTTATCATATTCATTCATCAGAGGACTCCGTCGAATAATACAACACATATTACCAATACCCCTGATATTAACAATCAAGCAATACATCACATTACTTTTCCTACAAACATAAACAACTCTCTTACATCAAACATCTGTTCGATCGAACAACCAACAACATACATAACCCGCAGTGCACAAAACATTCCTTACCACTTTCATCAACACATCACCCATATACAGATCAGATACTTGAAAATCCTCCCATCTAGTTTCCCGACACCTGAGTTGTGGCTAGAGTAACTCATAACCACAATCGAAAATTCGTAAATACTATTAACCCGCTTTTGTAACATTACACCTTTCGATAAGTCAAAATAATACTCATTACGGTCACATCAGGCTTTCGCACCAAGGAGCACACAACGGACTGTAAAAAGGACTCGACACTCTACTTCCAACACACCTAAAATTCTGCTCTAACTACTCTCACACACAAAAACAACAATCCACCCCTAACAAAAAAAAAAAAAAAAAAAAAAAAGAGCAAAAACATAAAACAATTAAAAAAAACAAGAAAAAAACAAAACAAAAAAACAAAAAAACAAAAAAAACAAATTACCTAGAAAAAAAAAAGAAAATAAAAAAAAAAAAAAACCGAAAAAAAAAAAATATGCTTCTTCAATCTCTTGTCGCAAAACTGAGAGGAGGAAAGTGAACCAGAAGGTCCGAACATGAGTAAAGTAATAAGGAGATATTGTCAAGCGAATCAGAACAATCCGAATTCGGGCAACTGAGCACCCCCAAAATCCTCGTCCCTTTATGACCTAAAGTTATCCTCCTCTCCACACAACATCGATAAAAATCTATACAATGTCTTTTTACTTCATTCAAATCCTCTAATAAATCAACTTAAGTTGAACCAATATTTCATACAGTTGCATTCAATACCTTCTTCTCAATAATCACCTGCAATAACACACAAAACATTCATATACTCTCTACGATGTGCTCTACAATCAAACCGACATACCAAACTATCAACCACATCACCAACTCTTCTTTTTTACATCAGGCACCTTTTGCATACATACCCTAGGATTATCCATATCTAATATACCAAATCAAATACCATAAATTTGCAACCCTTTTCACTCTTATATCTAGATCAATAACCATCCACCTAAGAAACATGAACATTCTGTCTAGATCCATTCCTTAAATTCGCATATCACCTACTATCAACACTTACCACTTCATCCTCTTCAAAGACATATAACTTTCCAAAGCAAACAACTTCACACACCTTAATCAATAAATTCACTTCCACAATTCCACAGATTCATTTAATAAATACATCTGACATTTCACATCTCTTATTAACTGCTATATCTACTAACCAATCATTATATATTCCGAAAAGTGAAAATGATCAATTCCATTCTTACTTAAAAACTTATACCCCAACAATACATCATACTTATCATTCATTCACTCCATCACATAAAAAATCTCTACTCTTTCCATACTAGATTACCCCAATTCTTAACTTGATCCACTATATTTCGCTAACAACAGGCACTAAACGTAACTACTAATTCCATTATATAATTCCCTTTACAGTCCACTTTCTGAATCAAATTCATCTTACTTTTCATTTCTAAATCATTAGGAACATCCTCGATTATAACACATTATTACCTAAATACCCCTGATTCAAAATCAAAGCTCTCAACTCCATAATTCCGCCACAATAAACCTTTATACTCAAAGTGATCTTTCAACAAAACTCACAAAATCCTCGGTTAGACAAAAACATTCTATTACCACTTCGTCCCATTCAACCCTTAAGGATTATCCAACCATCTTGCACCAATTCCATCTAGTTTCCCGAACCTATGCACAACTGAGTACCACAATCGCTTCATCCATATTGTTATTTAACTGGTCACCACAAGTCAATTACCAAACCCACTGGCACATTGGCCGTAGGGACTTCCAAAATCCAACCCAAAGCCCTGAATTCACTGGGAATCCACCCTAATTCTTCCATACTCCAACAAAACACTATACAGCATGAACCTAAGCCTTACCTCACTGAGTACAAGAATACTCCATACTTGTGCCCCACACTATTCTTAAATAAATGTTTACCCTCCATTCCGACAGAAATATAACCACTAACACCGATCATAACCACATACTAAGCACCTTAGAGCGACAGGTCACGCATCCAAGGTTCCATCCCCCCCCCCATTTACGACAGTCTGCCCTCTGAGAATCCGTACAATTCATAGCCAGATGACCCATCTGACCACAACTGAAACACGCCCCATTCGCCCATCTACATTCAGAAATCATATGTCCCAGTTTTCCCCAACACCAAATTAAGAACACAGTCACGCTTTTTCTACACCAATGACACGTCACCTTTCTACCTATATTCTCTTTATTTATTCGACCTGCATTCCCTTGGTTGTACCTTACATTCTCTTTCACATTTTGTTTCATAACCCTTACATTCACCTGTTGCTCATTATCATTGCCACTTCCTTAAAAATCCTCCAAGAATTTCACCATTACCTCATAGGGATTAGCGCTAAGAGCGTCCCAATATGTCTTATATTGAGGCGCCTGTGAAGCCCTGTCATACTTTCCTCCTAGTCCACTATATACTTCCTTTCTCTCAGTCTCATCTCTTTCATTCCTCTCGAATTCTCTATCTTCCACAACTTCTAGCACATCCTCCCATCTCAATCACTCTCCCACCCATTTCATTTTCTCTTTCCTCAATAGTTTCGAAAACTTTTTCATCAACCTCTTATTCTCATTCATGTCGTCATCCCCAAACTTCTTTCGTGCCAAGGTCTCTAGTCTATGTGCATACATATCCACCGGTTCATTCTTACCCCTTCTAGCCTTGTCAAAATCATTGACCTTTCTATATTTCGCACCTCCTTTCACTCTCTTAACCTGATCTGACATTCGCTGCTTCACCACTTCATACTTTGGCTCACCCACACTCACAATACCCTTATAAAAGTCTAACATTCGCCCTTCCAAAAACTCACCCAACTCTTTCACCCAGAACACCCTATTCTCATCAAACTTCTTACAATAACCCTCATATTTCATTTTCGTCCCATGCACATTGAACTTATTAATCTTGGGAATGGATTTAGACGACGATGCCTTTTTATCGGACATGGATTATGGCAGAAGTGGAACCCCTTCAGGAAGACTTTTTCAACCCAAACCAAGGCCTCATGTACAAAGGAGGGCAACTATTCCAGGAGCTTCTGCGAGGCATACTCTTCCATTTGATCATGTATGATTCTCTTTTCTTATTTTTTCAACTATATTAATGGAATTGAAAGTCACTAGATATGACACATTCCAATACTTCTTACTACTAGATTGTTGTAACTTGAATTTGGGGAGAGCAGGATATATCAGTCGGATTTCTAGATTCGGTACCCTTTCCACCAGGGTTGTGGAGTCGGAGTTGGAGTCGGTAATTTTGAAGAGGGTGGAGTCGGAGTCGGAGTCGGAGTCGGTAATTTTCAAGAGTCGGAGTCGGAGTCGGTAAATTTTCAAAAAGGTGGAGTCGGATCGGTAACTTTCAAGATGTAGAGTTTGGAGTCACGGAAAAATTTGAACTGACAAGTTAATGAACTGTTACTCTGAACATCACTTCATACAAGTTCCACTGACTTGCGACTTCCACATCACAAAAATGCAATTGTAAACTTCGTTAGTTTCGGTTTCATTGATTATTTTTAATAAATTTCAAACCTTCAACCTATACCATCTATATTTAAGGTGCTGAAGAAATAAAAGACTCATGGTACGAAGAGAAATTTTTCCAATTGACAATGATATTCTACTAGCTTGATGTAATATTGATCTTATCGTACAAGGTAAAGCTTAACTGAACGATCAACAACATAAAAGCTAAATCTGCAAGAGTTCAAGACAGAAAAGGGATACATTCTGAGAACATATTGTAAAGTTGAGATTACAATTATCCCAATTACGTACCTCTCAAGCTCAGTTTTCAGAAAGCGTTCAGAAGATGAGTATGAAAAGCCTTTAGATATTGAAGAGTTTAGTCAAAAGCGTCGACGGTTTTCAAAGAAAAAAGGTCAAGGTTCTTCCTCATCCTTGTTCACAATATTCCATAACTTTAACCAAAATTTCTTTGAAAGAAGTTGAAAAAAATTTACTTCGAAGCTTAAATCTAGAAGAGGCATCGAAAAGTGTCCAACATTGTACAAGAGCTAGCCAATTGCTTGTTACTCTCTTACCTCCAATACAAGTTAGAGTTGAACGGATTTTTCTGCTGCTTCTTTGCATTGTATAAATCAGAACCTAAGAGGAAAATTGAAGGAGAACCTGGCAGATGCTATCCTATTTTTAAGATAATCATTCAATGAGTAGATGACACCAGATGTAAGTTCATGTAACTAAGTAGATGCAGCAGTTTGCCATTATATTATATATATATATATATATATATATATATATATTTTATTTATATAAAATATATCCCTATAAACATAAATTATACTATCTATATATATATATATATATATATATAGTATAGATATAATATATTATAATTTTTATGAACATTAACATCAGATTTTTTTATTCACCAATTGCGCCTAGGGGAATCGTTCTTCTTAAGGAAACATAACCAATGATTAAACATAAAAATATAACGAAATGTCCAATTTTGTGAACATCTTTAACTGACAGTCAATATTAATACTTTAACTTTTAAATAACAAACCACCGTTTTGGATTATTCTCGTTATTAGTTTCCACGACATTTTATTTTACCAAAATTGTTAAAATATTAAAAAAAATTTATTCCTGATAAAGATTTAAATGTGTACGAACGAAAGCTTGGTACTATACTTTAATCAATTTTGTTTTATTTTATTCAAAGAATAATTTAAAGAAATTTCTTCTGTTGAAAGAAATATTTTCAGAGGCTTGAAAAAAGCATCAAAATCATACATTAAAATAAAAATTAATAATATAATAATATAATAATAATAAAATAATAATAATAATAATAATAATAATAAAATAATAATAATAATAATAGAAATAATATTAATAATAATAATAATAATAATAATAATAATAATAATAATAATAATAATAATAATAATAATAATAATAATAATAATAATAATAATAATAATAATAATAATAATATATAGAAATAATATAATTAATAATAATATAAAATAATAATAATAATAATATAATAATAATTAATAATAATAAAATAATAATAATAATTAATAATAATAAATAATAATAATAATAATAATAATAATAATAGGAACCTAAAAAAGTCCCATCCTTTCAGGTGGTTCATTGGTTCCAAAACGGATAGTCAAATTGGTATTAGTTCCACAGAAGATAAAAGAACATCAGCTACCATAATGAGGACTTCTTTCCCCATTTTTTTTATATATATATATATAAATTTATGATTAATAATACCCCTATAATATTTAAATAGCTGTAAATTTTTTTTTTTTTAGTAAAAATTTAAAAATCAACTATTTTTGAAAGACCCCTCTTTTAATTCTTTCTTCATTAACTTAATTAATTCATTTTTTTCTATGAAATGTTTAATAAATATTTAGTTGACTGAGACAGTCTCGATAGGCCCATGTGGCTTCTAACTGGTTCTTTGTTTCCTTATCTCTATCGGAGGAAATACTACAAATTTTGATATAAATAGTGACTTTCTGATTGGACAACGAAATGATGAGTGCAAAAGCAATGAAGAAATGTTTTAGTGTTTAAGCTGTCGAAAATACCCAGCGGCGTTAGATGTTAGTAGTAATGCTGCCAATCCCGCACGCCCACCCTTTTCTATATAAATGAATAGAGATATATTAGGCTTAGGGGAGAATTAATAGCCCGAAGGGCTATCAATCTGACAAACAGACAAAAAACCGAAGGTTTTGTCTGTGTTTGTCTGATGTTTGTCTGTGTTTTTTTCGAAAGTTAATGTTTTTCATGTTTGTTTGTATTATTTTTTATTACGCGCGCGCGTGCGATCACATACACTATAGTATTATATTATTTTTATTATTATTATTATGATTATTTCTATTATTATGAGATCACGGAATGATCTCAATTTCGAGCCGACTGTGACTATTTCCCAGCTCCGGCTCCGACTCGGCTCCGGCTCCGACTCCGACTTCCGACTCCCGGACTCCGCTAAAGAGACTGAAGTTTTTTTATTTATTATTATTATTATTATTATTATATATTATTATAATTATTATTATTATATTATTTTATTATTATTGATGTATTATAAGTAGTAGTTAGTAGTAGTAGTAGGTGGTAGTGGTAGTAGTAGTAGTAGTAGTAGTAGTAGTAAGTGGTTGTGATTCAAAAAACCGATATCGGGTTTAAAATTGGGGGGGTTAGATGGCGGCATATCCTTGTTGTATACGAGGTTTTACATCCCTCTTGGTCCCCGAAGGGGGACCCACCCCCCATTAAAAAATCAAAGTGTTCGTAATGGCTGAATTTGGTGAGAGGATCAGACTTGAGTTTAGAAATTTACTTGATATGTGATCTGAGGAGTTTGGCTCCGGGTCCGGTGCGACCATTGCGGAGCCGAGTTAATAAACATTCGTATTACAACTGTTGGTGTCCTTATAGGGTTTCGAGATCGTAGAGTTCGAATATGATGGTTATAAGACCGTATAGGGTGTCTTAGATCCCACAAGACGGGGTACTCACCCAAAATCTGAAATATTGAATGAACAACGAAACTTGATAATACCAGCCTTTTAGGTTGTATTGTAGATGTATTCCGGGGTTAAAATGACCGATTTGACCAAAATCGGGGACCGGCCCCCCAAACGACAAAATATTGACCATAGAACGATGAAAATCGGTATACACATACCATATAAGGTGTACTCACATCATATATGGTTAAATAGCCGTACCAGTCTAAAGGGGGGGTCTCCGGAACCCCAAACCTGAAATATTGACCTAGAACGATGAAACTCGGTATATACCTTTCATATAAGGTACCCATATCGTATAGGGGTTAAATAGCCGTACACATCCCAAAGGGGGGTCACCAGCCCCACAAAACTGAAATATTGGCATAGAATGACGAAACTTTGGTATACATCTTTCTTATGGTGAAGCCTCGATACAGAAAAGAAAAAAAATAAAAAAAAAAAATAAAAAAAAAAATTTAAAAAAAAAAAAAAAAAAAAAAAAATTAAAAAAAAAAATTAAAAAAAAAAAAGTTTTTTTTTTAAAAATTAAAATTTTTTTTTAAAAATTAAAAAATTTTTTCTAAAAAAAATTTAAAAATTTAAAAAAAAAATTTTTTTTAAAAATTATAAAAAAATTAAACATTTTAATTCTTTTTAAGTTTCTAACTTAAAAAATTTACGTTTTTTATATAAATCAAACATCTCTTAAGCCTCTGGAGCCTCTGGAGCCTCTGGAAGCCTTCTTTGAGCCTTCCAGATCCCCATCTGCCTCAGCCTCGGCCCCCTCATGCCTCTCCATTTGATTATCTTTTTTTCATGTCATATTTTGTATAACATAACACAAAACTTTCATTTATTTTGTTTTATATGCTTTAAACAATTTGTTTTTACTAAAATTTTACGCTTTTCATATATATAGCTTAAGAAATTTGTGTTTTTACAGACCCTAAACCTGTAAATCAGTAAATCAAAACCACCCACCTCGCTCCCACCCCAATCCTGAGTATTTTTACTTAAACATAGTATATTTAACAAAATTTTATCATAACCTTTTCTGATTATACTAATCAACGAATATAGCTAACGTAACAAAGTTTCACATCAATAAAGCAAACATAGCAAATCACCTGAACTGTAGAAATATGTTTCAACGAACAAATCTAACAAAACCCATACTCACACTTTTTCTACCATATCATGGATAATTTTACATTATCTGGTAGTACCTAACCAAAACTTTATCATAACCTTGTCTAGTTATATCATACTAATCAATGAATATATGCGTAACGCAAACAAAGTTTCACATTCATAAAGCAAACATACTCATCTGAACCTACGGAATATAACGTACATTCAAAAACCTAACACATCTTAAACACGAATAAACAGTAACCATTAACAAACTTCCATACTAAACAACAGTAAAGTAATTTACATTGAGCGCAGAACGTAACCTACTTAACTTTTTCTAACATTTCACTGATGTTTTTACATTAACATGTAACATTAACAAAAATTTATCACACAACCTTGTGTGAGTATCTTACTGATCATGAATATTGCTACACGTACAAAGTTTTCATATTATTTTTAAAGCAACATAGGATCATATGAACTATGAATATAATGTTACACTCACAATCCTAAACACTTATACACGAATAAGCAGTCAACATTAACAAAGTTAATACTTAAACAACAGTAAAGTAACTAACATTGCATACAGAACGAGCAGATACGACGTTGATATACAAATATCATTTAAAAATCAGTAGCAAGCGGTGTTTGTTTATTTATTTATTTTCTTTTTGAACTTTCATTTCTTTAAAACTTTTTGTTTTTAAAAAACTTTTTGTTTTTTAAAAAAAACTTTTTTTTTAAAATTCTTTATTTCTTTAAAAACTTTTTGTTTTTAAAAAACTTTTAATTTATTTTTAACTTTATTTCTTTAAAACTTTTTTGTTTAATTTTATTTCTTAAAACTTTTTGTTTTTTACTAAAATTTATTCTTTTTATGTTTATAACAAAAAAATTTATTATTTTTACATACACTAAAACAGTAAAATAAGTATCATACTACCCATCCCATCATCCCCAGACTCAACCATGACTATAGATCTCCTGATCTATTAGGTAGGCATCTACATAACAAAGTTTTACATATGTAAGTTAAACTACGGACATAACATACTTACACACAACAGCAGTACGAATAACAGCCATCACTAGCATCTTACCCGATAAAGTTTACATGGAGGGAAGTAAAACAAGTTTTCATTTTTTTTTTTATAACATATAATTTTCAATGAAAAGAGCATTACATATTACATAAAAAAAAAAACATACGTTTTATTTAAAAATATTAAGTCATCTAATCAAAGGACAGGGATTCTGTATAAATTGAGCAAGTTCTAAAATTCTCCAGAGATTCAACACCTTTGAAAGGATGTAGATATATAAATACTGCCTGCTGCATTAATCCATTCTTGCGGCATACATAGTTCAGTAGCTGCATTCTCTCTTCCAGAGGATGTAATGTATTCCTTGTGATAGTTATTAAACGTACTCCTTGTATGTTCACTTATAAGGTAAACCGCATTGTTTCTTTGTAAATATCGTTAGATTACACCATTGTTTGTATGATGATAAATCCTCGAGTATATCGACCTCTTTAATTACACATTAATTCACTTTTTTTCATTTTAACCAAGCTGTAATATGTTCAGATGATTGAACAGTGAACCTATACATCGTATGAGTTGGAATGTGACAGCATCATTGGGTTTCAATAGTTGCGTACATCAATACTTTTAACATTATCAGGTGCAGTGAAAACAACCTCTATTCTATTATAACTTCTCCCACTGTCACCTCTGGTAGATATTTCACTTGATGGTGAGATCCATCAGATGATCCATAATTAGCCATTACCCAAGTTTTGAGGTATCGATAATCTTGATGAATTCATCAGCACGAATGAATAAAGGTCTATTATTTTCACCTCCGAATGAAATACATGTAATATATCGCTCTCCATTTGTTTTGACGAAAAAATATAAAAATACCACATCATTGGTATTACAAAGGTCCCGTAAGATATTTCTAACGGCTTAGGAGCAGATGAGATGGACATCATGCATACACAACGAAAAATGTCTTACTGATGAAAAACGTATATATATAAACAGATCTAAAAAAGTAATGAGATTCTTTCTTTCAACCAATCAGTTCGAGAATTTGTGTCCAAACTCCTCCCACTTTTCGAAACATTACGCAAGTATCTATGATTCTTGTATGGTTCGTTTTCGAAAACATTATGCAATACCATGTGATTCTTGTTTGTCACAAGATCAACATAACAAATTTATTAAAAAATTTGTATGTTTTTGCCAATGTCTTTATGTTTATATAACAACTCTAAAAAAAAAACTTTTATTTATTTTTTTAATTTCATTTCATTAAAACTTTTTGTTATTAAAAAAAACTTTTAATTTTAATTTTATTTCTTAAAACTTTTTGTTTTACTAAAAATTTTATTCTTTTTGTTTTTAATGAGAGATGTACAAGGTGGTCATTCAAAACTACAAATCCAGTTAATTCTTTCAGCCACCCTGCTTTCTTTACTCATCGTCTCCATACCCTTCCATGATCTATCGATCTATCGAACTATTGATTCAGGTCACATTTCGAATATTTTTTGAATAAACACCAACATAAAACAAGTTCATTATACACTGATCAACAATATATTGGCTAACATAACAAAGTTCTTCACATTAATAAAAACTAAAAATAGAAAAATCTGACTAAAGAATATAATGTACAACGACAAACCTGAACACATTCAATCGCTCATAAAACGGTTAAATTAAACAAGTTCCACCACTTAACAACAGTAAAGTAACTACATAGCTTACTAAGAACGTAAAATATTTAACACTCCTTCAAACATAATCTACCATGTTAATGCTCATTTTGTATTTAAACATGGTAATATTTAAACAAATAATATACTTACCTTGTCCTTAATTATTCATAACCGATCCAATGATATAGGCTAACGTTTAACATAGTTTTCCATTAATAAGCTTACCAATAGATCCTGACTAAGGGAATATAACCCACGAATAAACCTAACACACCTTAAACATGAATAACTGTTAAACGTTAACAAAGTATTCCACTTAAAACAGTAAGTAGCAACAAATATTACAAAACGTAAACAATATTAACACATTTCACAAGCATAAATCTTTAACATAAACAATGTTAAATTTAATACATATAACAGGGATATTTAAAAAAATGTTAACATAACATTGGCTAATTATCATAACTAGAATCATGAAATATACGCTGCTTAATAAATTTTACACATCAAATATAAAGCTAACATAGACAATAACCACGAACTAACGAAAAATAATTACAACGGAAACAAACACATAACAACAACATATACCTATTAAATAACTGATCACATCATATACAACAAGTTCAACTACTACCACCAACACAGGCCTCGTACAGATATCAACACCAGCGTTGAAGAGGATAGCAAAAATCGTGCGCGACTTCTCGTTTAAAAAACCCCCAAACGTGACAAAGCGGGGACTAAACAACAAAAAAAGCCAATTTATCTGGGGTCAATATATAAACCTTTTCCCTTTTATTACTTTATTGGGAGCAGGAGGGAACCAAACAAAAAATTCAGCTGTACTAAACCAAATACTTAAAGTATGATAACAATTTTCTATATCACACAATCATAAGAGCGTAACAAGAGAACCTATAAATAAACACGACCGAACCATACGGTTCAAAAGGTCAATATACAAATAATGACATGTAAAACAAACTATCTTGTTTACCAACTGAAACCGATCAATTATTTGTACTTAAACTATCACATCATGCACTTACCGAAGCAATGATATATCATGAACCTCAACTAGTAATTGTATTTACTCGATTTCCACTAGAAGCTTTTCACTCAGATAACAATTACGAGAATTTGCTCAAAACTCAACTACCCACTTTTCGAAAAACATTAGCAATACAATGAATTCTTGTTTTGTTAACAACGTTTCACCCTTAACAACAAGTAGAGTAAGTAACATAACATACAAAATCGTACCCATACTCATACTTTCTCAAGCATACCTCTAACAATAACAATGTTAATTTTACAATAACATTTTGCATTTAACAAAAAAAGTTTATATAACCATTTAAAAATATTAACATACAGAAAAACGAATATACGCTAACGTATAATAAAGTTTTCACAGCATAATAAGATTAAATGCATTAAACCACAAGCTAAAGAAAAGATGTACAACGACAACCTAACACAAGCTTACGCACTAATAAACTGTTAACATTAACAAAAGTCCCGCACTTAACATCGGTAAAGTAACTAACAACGCATACAAAATGTTACCTATTCATCCTTTTTTCCTTCAACCTTGTTGTTGGCTTAGGTCTTGCATCATGGTCTGGGTGCCCAGGAAGTAGGCCACTCACACCAAATTTTTTAAAGATCAAGGATAAGATAAAGTTGACCACAATCGAGCGAGGCTGACGATGTAAGATAAGACTAAAAGTATTAAGATGTTTTCAAGTTTTTCTATTTAACAAAAATTCAAAATCTAAATACTGTAAATAATTATCACACTAACCAACCAATATTGCAAACATAACAAAAGTTTTATCTAAACAAATATGATAAGAAAACAGTTTTAATAACATAACAATAACATGAATAATTTTTGAATATAATTCATAATAAAGTATAATCTAGTATTACTGACTTTTAAGAGCTGTTAACAGCAGTAGAAGTAAACTAACAATTGCATACAGAACGTAAAACATATATCACGTTTTTTCAAAACGTACTGTAACATATCATAGGTATTTTTACCTTAACTTAATATTTAGCAAACATTTATCATAACCGTACCTATTTATCTTACATACCTACGAATATATGCTAACATAACAAAGTTTTCACATTAATAAAGCTAACTAAGAATATAATGAAACATAATTACAATGAACAAAACTTAACACAACTTACGCATGAATAAAAGTTAACCTTAACAAAATTCCACACTTAACACTAGAAAAGTAACCAACACTTGCATACAAAAACGTAAAACCTATTCATGCTTTTCAGCATAATCTCCTACAATTAACGTTGAATTACGTTAACACAGTAATAATTTAAAAAATTTATAATAACCTTGTCTATTTATCTACGGACCAACGAATAACTGTAAACATAAAAAGCTTATCCAACATACATAAAATAGTTCCTTGATATAAAACAGTCATAGTAAATGTAATAGTTTACTGATTTTAAGCGTAAAATCAGTAAATCAGTAATCCAACCACCAACCCTCCCTGCTCTCCCACCAGAACCTTTGATCTATTGATCCTATTGATTCAAGTCACTTATATCGAGTATCATTTCGACTAACATAACACAAAAATAAGTATTTTATATATACTAACCATCGAATATATTGCTAAACGTAACAAATTTTTTTTAAATTTAATAAAGCTTAACATAACCTGAACAGGGATATTGTACAACGGACCACCTAACACACCATTTACGTACGAATAAACTTACTACATTACAAACTTCCGCACTTAACAACAGTAAAGTAAAAAAAAATACTTCATACAAAACGTAACCTACTATTACTTTCAAGACTATCTCTAACATATCAATGTTAATTTTACATTAACATCGTAATAGTTAAAAAAAGTTTAACATAACCCTGTCTAATCATCTACTACCAGCGAATATATTGCCAACGTAACGAAATTTTTACATCAAACTATCGTAAGATTTAACAAAAATTCTTCATAACTTCGCTAATATCATAATCCCAACGAATAATGCAAACATAACAAAGTTTTAAAACAATAACACAACATTAAAAATAAGTTCTTTATACTAACCTACGGAATATATGCTTTAAACAAACAAGTTTAGACATCAATCAAAGCTAACATATCATATCGGCAACTAAGAATATAATGTACAATTGCAAACCTAACATACCTTTGGCGTATGAATAAATCAAGCTGAACATCATTGAAAATTCCTACTTACAAAGTAAATAGACTAACAGGTCATACAATACTCGATATGTTCCTACTTTTCACGCCAAATCAGCAACAGGTAAAGCCCTAACATCTAACAAAAATCCCTAACAGTGACCAATCTACCAAAGATACCCCCATCTTGAACTATGAATTGACACTATCTTCGTTAAAGTGTCATTCGTTTCGAGTATAACATCATTTGACCTATGAATAAACGTAGACATTCGCAAAATTCTCGCTAACCTAACATTACTCAACAAAAAAACTTAACTAGGACTCACGTTTCTAACACAACATCGTCAGTTAACACAGTAATATTTACAAAACTCATAATTTCTCTAAAAAATCAGTGTTATTTTTCACATATTGTCATATGTAATATTGTAACATAAACGTACCTAACTTTACGAATAAACAGTTTTCATACAAGAGTATCTAAAACACACATTACATCGAGAGAAACTCTAGGGGACCCCTTTGAAAGGATGTGCTCCTGAAGGATCACCCGAAGGGGTGTAAGCGGGCATGCTACCCCTCCGAAGGAGGGGAGGCCTTCAGCCCTTCGGGCGGAGGCCCAAAGCCCGCTTTACACCCCTTCGGGGGTTGAATCCCCCCTCTCAGGAGTTCACATCCTTCAAAGGGGCATTCCCCTAGACGTTTTCTCTCGAATGTTAATGGTTTGTTTTTTAGATACTCTTGGTTAAATGAAAACTGTTTTATTCGTAAGTTAGGTACGTATGTTAAATATTACTATGACAATGTGAAAATACCACTGATTTTTTAGAGAAATGTAGAGTTTTTGTCAAATTTACTGTAGTTAAACTGACGATAGATTAGTATAGAACGTGAAGCCCATAGGTTAATTTTTGTATAGAGTAATGTTCAGGTTAGCCCAATCGAAACTTTGTATTAGAATGCTAGCTCCTCCGATCCTAATTTACTCCGGTCATAATCGAATAGGATATATCTCAAAAAAAGAAAAAATGAAAATATTGACAGAAAAAGTAGTGATTCAGATATACATAGATTCAACCGATGTTTGGCTATCATGTTAGATAGAACTTAGGTCCACTTTGTTAAGGGTTTGTAATACCATGTTAGGGCTTTACCTGTTGCTACATTCGTATGCAGTAGAAAACAGTAGGAACTATATCGATCTATTGCACTGACCTCAAAAGTTAGGCTTACATATATACCTTTAGGATTACCTCGTCAGAGAGGCCATCTATTCATGATGTTCAGACGAGTCTCATTCAACGGGCAGGTATGATATAGGTTTGATATCTCGCTACATAATTAACAGTATTCTTAGTTGACCGATATAGAATATGTTAGCTATAAGTATTGATGTCTAAAACTTTGTTGGTTAAGCATAATTCAGACTAGAGATAAGATATAGAAATGTATTATTTTTATCTGTGTGCTGCTATCACAATTAATTGGCTTGTTTGCAATTATTTCCGATTTGGATTCTTAGCGATTACCGAAAGTTTGGAAAGAATTTCCACTGGTAAATAGTTATTGATGTAAAAAAAAATTTGATTACAATTGGAAACTATTACCGCTGGTAGTATCGTATGATAAGAACAGAGGATTATGTATAAATCTTATTGTTAAAATGATTACGAATGTTAATAGTAAATTAACATTGATATAGTTAACGACCTTAATGGAATTAGAAAAAGTATGAGCCTCCGCAGCTTAACGTATTACTCACTAGACGTGTATGTACTTTACTGTATAGTTGAAGTGCAAGAAGACGTTTGTTAATGTTAGGTAGAGGGTTCATTCATAACGAGTCAAAAATTATAACAAACAAAAGTTGAAACTATATGTACTGATAAATATCCTAGTTACATTATGTTAGCTTTATATTTAAAAAAAATATTGTTTACGATGCGTTAGGCATATATCTCCGCCATTTGGTTCAGTTATAATAAAAACTTATTTTTTTGTGTTATGTTTAGTCGAATGATACTCGACGATAGTGACGATGAGAAAATCAATACAATTAGATCAAAGGTTCATTGGTGGGAGACAGGGAGGGGTTGAGTGGTCGTTGAATTTAGCTGATCCTACTGATTTAATGCTTTAAAATCAGCTAAACGATTTATGCAATTTACTTGAATGTTGTATATTCAAGCGCCAACTTATCTTTATAGTATATGTTTGGAAAAGCTTTGTATTTATGTTACAGTAATATTACGTGGTACTGGTCATGATATAGTACAAGGTTATTTAAGTTTTGTGATAGAATATTACTGGTTAAGTTGAAAATTACGTTAAGTATGTTAAGAGATATGATTTAGGAAAAAGGCACATAGAATTAGAGATACGATATTGTATGCAAGTTGAGTTAGCTTTTCATGTGTTAAGTGTGGAATTTTGTATAATGATTCAACTGTTTATTAGTGCCCTATTTATTTTACTGAGTTAATCCTTGATCATTGAAATATATTATTTATTCTTATTTCAGTATGTTAGGTATATGTTAGCTTTATATATGTGAAAATCGATTGTTATCGTGTGCAATAGTAGTTCGTGAGGTAGATGTATGATAAATAGATACGGTATGATAACATGTTTGAAAAAAGTTACTATGTTAAGGTAAAATTACCTATGATATGTTAAACAGCATACGTGAAACAATGTGAACAGGTTACTCTCTGTATGCAATGTTAGTTACTTTACTGCTGTTACAGCTTTAAAATCAGGTACAACATTGACCGGGATAATTGATGATATTTTAAATAATACAAAGGAACTGTTTATAATGGTTATGTATGATTAAAACTGGTTATTTTTATTGTGTTTGGATAAACTTTGTTATGTTTGCAATTGTTCGGAGGAGGATTATGACTATTAAGTTATGGGTTATGTATGAATTTTATTTTGTAAATTTTGCTATGATATTAATGTAAGAAGTGTTACTAGCTTTATATTCGTTGTTCTGTATGATAATTAGATAAGGATGCTGAATGATAAATTTTTGTTAAATATTACAAACGGTGTCAATGTAAAATTAAGTTAATCTGTTGAATGTAGCTTGAAAAAAGTTCATAGGTTACAGTTTGTAAGCATTGTTTAACCCCGTTACTTTACGATGTTAAGTGCCGAGACTTTTGTTAATTTAACAGTTTATAGTGCGTAAGCTGTGTTAGGTTTGTCGTTGCTACACTATTTTCTTAGCTTGGGTTATGCTTTTATCAGTGTAACTTTAATTGCACTGGACACTTAATAACGTTAGCGGTATATTCGGTTGATTAGTATATAATTAGCTAAGTCTATGATAAACTTTTTTGTTACATATTTAACACAATGATAATGTAAAAAAATTAACACTTGTGTATGTTAGAGGTATGCATTGAGAAAGTAACTTGAGATAGCGTTACGATTTGTATGTTATGGTTACTTACTCATACTGTTTGTTAAGTAGTTGAAAACGATACATGTTAACCAAAACGAAGAATCGATTGGAGTATGCGTAATGGTTTCGGAAAAGTGAGGGTATGAGCAAATTCTCCGACATTGCTATCTGATAAACTCAGTTGAAACAGGAAATACAATACGTACATGGACACATTGCTCCGTAAGCATAGATGTGGAAAATTACAATAGTATGCATCTGATTTCATGCTTTAAAACAAAGTTTTACATGTCAGTATTGTATAGACCTTATGAACCGTCTATGGTTCGTTCGTGTGTTATATCCTTGTTTACGCTCTTATGACTGGTTGAAAGAACAGAATCCCTTACCTTAAGGAATTGTTTATTACACTATTTTTCTCAGCTAGGACCATTTTTTCGCCTTGTTGCTGCGTACAGATGATCATCGCCACGCATTCTCTACGCTTGGTGTTGATATCTTCTCCCCCGAGGCTGGTTGTTTAAGTGGGTCCAACTTGTTAACTGTTGACAGTTAATATTCATAGCGTGAAAGTAACTATTGCTGTTTAAGGTTGGTGTCGTGTATACAATTAATTTTTCTTAGTTCGGGTTATGCTAAGTTTATGATATTTATTGATGTGAAAACTTTTATTATGCAGGAGTATATTCAACTTGATCAGTATTTGATAATTAAGCCAATGTTAATGATAAATATTTGATGTTAACTATCCACCAGTTAAATGTAAATAATTTAACAATTGTTTATGTTAACCAGCAATGCTTTGAAAAGTGTAATTAATGTTACGTTTTTTTGTTATTGCTTATGTTAGCCTACTTAGCTGATCGTTAGTGTAAAACTTTGTTAACCGTTAACAGTGTTATTCAATGTCTCTAAGGCTGTGTTAAGGTTTAATCGGTGGGGATTATATTCTATTAGTATCAGAATGAACATATGTAGCTTCTATTAAATGTGAAAACTACCTGTTTACGTTAGCTATATTTCATTGATCGTATGATATAATTAACAAGGTAAGAATATTATTTAGAGGAAACCCTATTACCATGTTAATCTAAATATAACATCGGTATTGTTAGAGTAATGCTTGACAAAGTGTGAATATTGTTACGTCCTCTCTCAAGAGCGCCCTAATGTTAGTCTACTTAACATGTTGTTAAGTGTGGAACTTCTCGGTTACATTTTAACCGGTTTAATTGAGGATTGAGGAATCGTGTTAGGTTTGTCGGTATGTTAATTATATTACTTACGATTCAGATGATTGCTATGTTAGTTTTATTAATGTCTGAAACTTTGTTATAGTTCAGCATTTATTAATAATAATAATTTCTATGGGCGGGGCTGAACTTGTTTTATGATTGTGTAATTATTCAAAATTGATATTTATGTCCCCTATGTGACTTGAATCAATAGATTACAGATGGGCTGGAATCATCGGAGGGTAGGAGACGATGAGAGAGTAGGCAGGGTAGCTGGGATGATTTACTGATTTGTTGCTTTTCGGGTATGTAAAAATTTTTCAAAATTTTTTATTTATAACATTTAAAAAAAAGAATAAATTTAAAAGTTAAACCAAAAAGATTTTCAAGAAATAAAATTAAAAATTAAAGTTGTTTTTAACAACAAAGTTTTAATGAATTGAAATTAAACCGCCTTGAAATAAAAAGCGTCTACGTAGAGTTTTATATAAAACATACAAAATTGGCTGAAGCATAAAATGTTTTAAAATAAATTTGTTATGTTGTCCAATATGTACAAACATGAAATCAATCTAGGTATTTGCATAAATGTTTTCGAAAAACGAACCATACAAGATCATAGAGTATTGCGTATGTTTCGAAAAGTGGAGGAGTTGAACAAATTCTGAACTGATGGTTTAGAAAGAAGACTTTCATTACATGTTTGCATATCCTCTTCTATACATACGTTTTTATCAGTAAGACATTTCTTCGTATGTGCTATGCATGTATGTTCATTTTTTGCTTCTAAGCTCGTTAGAAATATCTTTACGAGGACCTTTGTAATACCCAACGATCTGCGGATTTATAATTATTCGTCAAACAAATGGAATGAAGACGAAAATTTATTACATGTATTCCATTCAGGAGGTTCAAATAAATAGAGCTTCTCCATTCATTATCGGAATTCGATGAAATTATCTTATACAGATTATTTCGACCTACCTCAGAAAGCTTGAGGTTAATGGATATTATGGATCATCTGAGGAACTTCGTTCATCAAGTGAAATATCTACAGAGACCCTAGGTGACAGTGGGAGGAGGTTATAATAGAATAAGAGGTTGTTCACAGCGTCTGAAATTGATTAAAAGTATTGATGTTTACGCAAACTATTGGAAACCCATCGATGCTGATCGCATTCACTCATACATGTTAGTATTGTTTCACTGTTCCAATCATCTGAAAAATTACAAGCTTGATTAAAATTCAAAAAATTCTTTTAACCTCTCTCGTCTTATAAAGAGGGTCCCGATATAACTCGAGATTTAATTCATTATTGGCACATGGTGTAATCACGATAATTTTACAAAGAAACTGCGGTTTTACCTTATAATTTGTGAAATACAGGAGTACGGTTAAGTTAAAGACGGAAAAAAAAAATAAACTATTCAGCATGAGGATACATTTATAACATTTACTCTCTGTGGAACGAGAGAATGCATGACTACTGAAACCCATGTATGGCCGAAGATATGAGATTAAGTGCAGCAGGCAATAGAAGTATTAATATAACGTATACATCCTTTCAAGGGTGGTTGAATCTCTGAGAGTAGAAAATATATAGAACTTTTGCCTCAAATTTATACAGAATCCCGCTGTCCTTTTGATTATGATGATTAAATTTATGTTTAAAATAAAACGTTATGTCCTAAAATTTAATTTATTGACGTTTTGGAATTTTGACTATTTAAGAAACCGAATAATAGTTTATATAAAAAAAAAAAACTACTTAAAAACTTAGTTTTACTTTCCCCATTCCAATGTAAACTTTATGGCGTAAAAAGAATGCTTAGCTGATGGCATGTTTTAATTCGTACTGCTTTGTGGTGATATATAGTATGTTTTTAATGTCCTTGTAGTTTAACCTTTAAACATATGTATAAAACTTTTATATGTCATTGTCTATCCTAAATAGATTCCGGAGATCTATATAGATCATGGTTGAGTTGTGGGATAGATAGGTGATCGAGTAGGTAGTGATGATTCTAGCGATTTACTTATTTTAAGTGTAGTGTAGACAAGTTATATGGTTACGTAATATTATTATCGTTATAAATGCATAACGGAAGAAATATATTTCTCACGAAAAAAACAAAGACAGTTATTAAATGACATAAAATTGAAAACAAAACAAGTGGTTTTAAAGAGAAGTCAATGGGTAAATAGTTTTAAAGAAAAACTAAAATGTAGTTATGTTTAAAAAACCAAAAGTATCTCTCCAAGAAGTAAACGATTTTAAAAAGAACTAGATTAGTTTAAGAGAACAACATGAAAGTGTATTTGTTGCTGCTCATACATCTGCTGGTAAAACAGTAGTTGCTGAATATTGCATGATTAAGCAACAAAAGGTTAGATAATAAAACACAACACCGCTTGCGTACTTGAATAATTTTTAAAAATGAATAACTTTTCGTACTCGTCATGCAGTATATATAGACTCAGATAATCGATACGATCAATTGTTAGGTGTACGTTAACTGATTCGTTCAGTGACTGACTTGCTTCAGTAGATGGGTGAGTGCACGTCTCTGATCTCGTGGTATACAGATGTGATCTAGGATGCGTACGACGATACAAATACTGATTTCAGTCAGTTACATGTTGATACCAATTGTTTGCTTCTTACTCACTCGTAATAACACATTTGTGTACCGAACGTTAGCGAATATCAGCTCTCGCGGAACTAAAAATGATTTTGGCAATGAGATAAGAGACTCACACAATGGAGTTGTGATCATAACAATTTCTCTCTGTTTAATAGTACATGATGGTAATGTAAAATCTACAGTGATATGTATAGAATCCAGTGATAAGTAGGCTCCGTTCTGCGACTCGAAGTTAGTCTCACCATCTCTCTACAGTAAGTTGGTTAAGTATCGGAAGTTTCAAGAGGAGCAGGCCATACGAGTGAATGACAACGCGCGTTGTGCGGGCCTCGGGACGCGGAGCGCCCGACTCTCTAAGTGTCTACTGATTCAGGTGGTCCGGTGTATATAAGATGCCTCGCTTAGTTAGTGAATGTACGTATCTATGTCCGTGTTCTCGAGATGATTGCTAAGGTTGACGTCGTATACTAGTGATGTGAAGCCGACGTTCTGTTGCGGCTTACATATCAATGTTCATTGCGTTCAGGTACTCGCTCATACCATTAACTCGAAGGTCCTAAAGTGATAAACGGTTTAAGAATTAAATATTACTATCGAAAATAAGATCAATGTGTGAAGAAAATAATCACATCTACGACTGACTGTGAGTGTACGAAAAAGTGTGAGTAGGGTTGATTGAGATTTGATCGCACGCTTGAAACATTATATTCTAGATTCAGGCTGCTGCTAATGTTTGCATTTACTAGCAGTGTGATAAACAGATATGTTAACAGTTAAGTCTGTCATATAATAGTCCATCGCATCACGCATAACCTACAATAGATCATACAACCAGGTGTCTCATTGTGCAGTAAAAATATTTCGTTATATACTCATTATTTTAATGTCAGAATATCCAGCGGCTCTGGGGTAGTGTCGAGAGAGGTAGGGCAACGTAGTGTGACGCCACCGGTGGTCGGATTCACTGCACTCTCTATCAAGGTTTTAGGGTCTTGTAAAAACCAACATATTTCTAACGTCTTACCACCGCCATCGTAATATATGAAAAGCTGTGAGAACTAACATAAAATGTTATAAGGTAAAACAGGCCAACATATGTTTAAACAGAATTATTAAAACAAAATTAATGAAAGTTAACCGAGCCTAAACATAGTAAAATTGCTCTCATCCTCATATACAAAACCTGACTAATGAATCAAGTAGAATCATAGATGGAAGAGAGCATGGAGGGGGCCAACCAACAGAGCTGCCCGGCAGGAATGGGGATTCTGTGTGGGCCCTGCAATGAGGCACAAGAAGCTCCGAGAGAATCCTAAGTGCTCTAGAGCGGTAACTCCATATGTTTATATTAAAACAGGAGTAAATATTTATAAGTTAAGAAACTTAAAAGAATAAAAAAATATGTATTTTAGTATGATTTTTTAAATATATGTATTAAAAAAAAAATACTTGCATAATGTTTAAATTTTAATTTTATATACAAAAATTTTGTTCAAATTCAATGTAAAAAAATACATTCATTTAAAAAGAAATAAAACTTTTATTTAGATACAATTTTTTTATTTTTTAAAATTTCATATCTTTCTATTTAAATTTTTCTTAAAATTTTCTACATCGCAAATTTTTTTTTTTTTTTCTCTTTATCTGTATCGAGGATTCACCATGAAGGAAAGATGGAGATATACAAGTTTTCGTTGATCTACGCAAATGTATTTTCAGATATTTGATCAGGTGGCGCGTAAGACCCCACCCCTTTAGGGAATTGGTGGTACAACTATAACCCCCATATCCATATAGCCGAGTCCACGCCCTTATGATGAAAAGCGTAGATAAGAACATAAATCGCCGCGCTTTCAATCAATTCTCTAGCGTCAATATATTGTATCAGGTTGGGGTTTTCGGTATGACCCCTTTAGACTGTGGCTACGGTGACCTCCATTTTAACCCATATAATGGTTGCCAGTTAGCCTAATACACAGAACAGGAATTATTGGTTATGAATGCAACAGACACCTATACCGAGTTACGATCGTTCATAGGCACTCTAATATTTCATATTAGATAAAAACAAGGCACTCATGGGAGACTAGTCCCCAGATACCTGCGTTCATATTTAACCAGTCGCACATACATCTTAACCCGCATAACAACCATAACAAAAAGAAAGGCGGGCCTGCGCTCTCAGTACACGCTCTCCGCTCCGTTCCTAGTGATCATATTCACGATTTTGAGAGCGCTCGCAAGTGAGTACCGCCAGCTGGCTGGCGGACTGCGACTATGACACTATACGGAATCTAAACCATCAATCTCTCGAGTACTACTAACCGAATACTCGACTAACCCAGTAAAGACACCTATAGACTTAGATTATGTTATACCGACGAGATAAGGCTTCTATTGACAAACTCGGTCACAGTCGACGCTCCAAGCCATCCGGACGCCGGACGCCCAACTCCCCTCCAGATTCACATAAGATCAAGCTAATTTTCTGTAGAAACTCATAGGGTCTGATAATCCTCAATCCTGGCCACTCACACAATATAGATGCATTGCCTTATTACGAATCACTTTGATTTTTTAAGTGTAGGGTGTGTGGCTTGAGAGTCCCCACTCTCAGAGGAACACCGAGGGGGATGAACCTCGTATACAACAAGGGAGTAATGCCGCACGATCATTAACCCCCTTCCAAATTTACCCACCTCACAGACGTTAACTCAAGAATAGCTACTACCAACTACTAACTACTACTATACTTAAGCACTAACTTACTCCCTCCTCAACTACTATCCGACCCTACAACGACACGGTAGGACACACCGACAGACAAAGAAAAACAAAACACGCCCCTTACTACCCACTAAACGTACTTCCCCTACCTAACTACTACATGACTAACTAAATTATTAGAAAAAATAAAATAAATAATAAAATATGAATAATAAAGTCCTAACATAATAAGTAATAAATAATAAATAAAAAATAATGAAATAATAAATAATTAAAATAAATAATAATAAATAAATAACTATCAGAAGCCCTCATAGCCGGATATATCGGAAGTCCGCGAAGTCAGACCGGATGCCGGAGACCAGTCGGAAGACCGGAGCGGGAGTCGGAGCCACAGTCGGCTCGAAATTTTGAGATCACTCCGTGATCACAATTTCTTCGAAATAATAATAATAATAATAATAATTAATAATAATATTAATAAATAATAGTGTTATGTGATATTACGACGGCGGCGAAAGTAATAAAAAAAACTAATACAATAAAACAATGAAAAAAAGCATAAAATCCTACAAAATGACTTATTCGGAAGAAAACACAGATCAAAACAATAGAACAAAACAACAGACAAAACCTTTCGGTGTATTGACGCTTATTCAGATTGATCAGCCCTTCGGACCCATATTAATATACTCCCTCAGCACTAATCATAATCTACCATTACAGTATTATAGAACAAAGGAAACTAACGCACGTGGTTGCGGGTGAAGGCACCCTGAAAAAAATACAACAAACATAATGCCACGCACAACGGAGTACCCTAAACGTGATTTGTTCACTCTGACACCTGTTGCAACATACCATTAATTAGAAGATCTAATCATAACACGCACACAGTTCGTTAAAAACTTCATATAGCTAACATCTTCGTAATGCAAACTTATACAGAACTCCAATTTAGAGCAAATTGCCAAAAGGACCAGACGCCGGACTTAATCACCGCTCATTCTTTAAAGATAGAAAAAGACAAGCACACCGCCTACGAACAAAATGGAAATTTTCCCAAAGACACCCAACATAATCGGACAATAATCATACACGCCCACCATGGGACCACGAAACCACAACAGCCGAACATAACCGGCAGATTGGTGCAACGATAACTTTACGAGGATGTGGTATTTGTCTATCGGATATCTAAAATGACAAGATGTTATAAAGACTTAGCATTGAATTGAATGTCTTAAGACCGCGCGTCGCGTTGATGGATCAAAGCGCGCCTAATACTATATAGCACACTCTCTTTCCCAACAAAAAAAACTAATAGATCATTTTCTCACGATCTGTAAGCAAAACCAAACATCTTCGTTATTAATAAGGAATCTTAATTACTATTCTGATATCATCGCTCTTCATTATCTATCTAACTCTATTTATAATTTCAAAAACGGGCCTACTTCATAAAATTGTAATTATATACAAATATACATAATAAAATACATACTTCAGAATAATAGTAGACCGAGCAGACTCGAGACTCTTCAATCATTTTGAAAAATGTGAAATGTCTCGGTTAGAGAGAGAGATATTCAAGCAAATAGACAAGCCCGAACATAGAAAGCACCCTTCTCACATCGATATTTTAGAACTTCTGCAAGAACCTAAGAGAATCTTCCTGCTCATAATAGAGAACCGATATACGCATCACAATGCTACAGCGACCACCTAGAACCACGCCTACTCTTAGTGAGAAACTACAGGTTGGCTGCAGAACATCGAAAAGAGGACGCACAGATAGTAGTGGTGGCCATTACTGAACTTATATGATCTCGTATACGATGATATGTCCACCACAGGTGGTAGGCTCCCGGAAGAGGCAAACCGATCGCGAGATCACCTCAGTCCGAATCACAATTGCTCACATACATTATTATATAAGATTCTCAGATCTTATGTATTATATTCCCTACACCATCCTCAATAGTGCTACAAAATAAGCCATTCCTTAGAACTCGCTATGACCGTCAGCATTTAGATTGGTATAATGAGATCTTAATCGATGCCGAGTGAAGAAAAAAGTGTATTTTCCCAACAAATCATCTTACTCTGGCAAAGGCTCAAACATAACTTTTCAATTCTAAACACGGAGACATAACAGTGCATAACTCTGCACTGTTGCGAAGGCGGGGCAAGAGTCTAGAATCGGGAGTAGGGAGTCAAGAGTCGGGAGGTAGGAGTCGGAGGTGCGAAGTCGAGAAGACTCGCTAATTACATACTCGCTAACCAGTGTGCCATGTCAACAAGATCAGGCCTGCGATCGAGTCGGAGTCAGGTAAATTTATCAGAATTGGTAACATGATATATCAAAAGAAGATGGTTTGTCGCGAAGTCGTTAGTCTGGTCAGCTCGGCAATCTTTTCAATTTTACAGGTGGAGTCGGTAGTCGGAGTCGATCAGTCGGAGTCGGTAGTCGGAGTCCGGTAATTTTTGATGCCGGTTCGGAGTTCCAGGTAGTTTTGCAAGAGGGATGGAGTAACGACGAGCTGCGGAGTCGGAAAATTACCTGAACCGACTCCAAAACCCGATCACTGATCATAGCTAAAACATTTAACAGGAGCAAAAGATATCAATCATATTGTTGAGTTAAAGAGATTTCAATACTCTAAGAATATATCTTTATTCATGAAGAATATTATAATCTTTTCCTCTATTTTGTTTTCTTTCTTTTAATCTTACATTATTTTATTCCCTTTTATTGTAAGAAAAGATCGTCAGTTTTATTATTGTGCAACTAGATCTATGAATGCGGATGTCTATATGTAATTTTTATATATATATAATATATACTATACTATATATATATACTAATATATATACTATATATATAATATATATATATATATATATATATACTAATATTACTTAAAAATAATTAGAAATAAATACTGGAGTTATATAATTTGTCACCTAAAATTTCTTTTAAACTTTAGAACACCCCAATATTCCTTATCAATGACGACCTGAAAAGGTTAAACCATCATTAAACTCATTATAATAATTTCGTGCTTGATGAGTTCAATATACAAGGATTTTTCTTAATTTATAAATTTTTTTTAGTATCATGTAAAGATTAGGACACCCAAGTCTATGAGGTTGCTAGATTTTAATAAATTAATTTTGTGAAGCTACTTTTCAAAATTTTTACTTTTAAATATTATTGTTCATGAGTTTTGTATTAATTATATTTTAATTTTGCTACTCCATTTAAAATTTCGAATAGGTTATTATTAATGAAATCTTGACCAATAAATAAATGGTACGACAAAAAGTATGAACAAATAGGAGAATTTTGGCAACCCATTGATTTGGGTGTCCTTATCTTTACCTGATCCCTCTTTTATCCTAGTACTGTTAACCCCTTTTGATCCTCTGTTTCCTTCGAGAATATTTATTTTCAGAGTACTTTCCTCTCTTTCTATATCTTTCACAGGAAAGGTCCAAGAATTTGGTGAGATGTAGGCGCCATTTTGTTTTGCAAACTGGTCTGGCTTCCTGACACCATTTTATCCTGTGTAATGATTTCCGATGGGTCTCTCAGGGTACTCTAAGTTCGTATAAGTCGTTCTCTCTCTCTTGCATGGAGTTGTGCATTGTGCTTTCCTTCCTTTAATTTAAACCCTAAAAAAAAAAACTATTTTTAAACTCTGCGTTCTTATGCTGTTGGTAACCGAGACGATGTTTTCAAAATTACAAACCACATGTATACTAGTAGTAGTAGTAGTAGTAGTAGTAGTAGTAGTAGTAGTAGTAGTAGTAGTAGTAGTAGTAGTAGTAGTAGTTGTAGTAGTAGTAGATGTAGTAGTAGTAGTAGTAGTAGTAGTAGTAGTAGTAGTAGTAGTAGTAGTAGTAGTAGTAGAGTTTATATTTCATTTTAAAATCATGAAAATCTATTTCTCCTTTAAACAAAAACTGATTTTGTTTTCGAAGAAAATGTCACATTTTTTCTGGACCCTCTTCTTCCCAACCTATGTCATATTATTTCTGGATGCTCTTCTTCCCACCCTA
>JABUQX010122891.1:5000-12500 GCA_015478945.1 Trachelipus rathkii | reverse complement strand
AAGACTTGGTATGGGAATCTGATGAGTTGGCTCCGGCACCGGTGCTGGAGCCACTGCGGTGCCGAGTTAATAAACAGTCGTATAACAACAATGTTGGTGTGTTTATAAGGGTTATCGAGGTCGTAGAACTCGAATATGATGGTTATAAGTCCGTATGGGGTGTCTAGGACCCTCCCATTAGGGGGTCCCGACTGAAAAAAGAGCACAGAGTGCAAAAGACAGAGAAGGAGGAATTAAGAGGGAAAGAATGCAGGAATCTGACTCAGGGAGTAGGAGTTGACAGCTGCACCGGTGCTGGCTCCGGTGCGGTGCCGAGTTTTAATATTTGTGTAATGATACAATGTTGGGGTCCTTATATATGTTATTGGGTCTGATTTTGAAAATAATGGTTTCAGAACCGTAAATAAATAAAAATTTCTTATTCTTTTTATGTTTATAACTTACAAATTTACGTTTTACATAAGCAGTAAATCACTAAATCAAACCACCATCCAGCCAGCATCAGAGCACCCTCAGGACCCTCCTTGATCTATTGATCTATTGATTAAAGTCACATTTTGAGTATCATTTTGGAAAAACATAACATAAAATCAAGTTCTTTATACAAACATCAAACAATATATGTTGCGTAACAAAGTTTTCACAGTAATAAAGCTTACTTATCATCTGAACTATGAATATAGCCCACAGCTTGAGAAACTTGGCCATCTTAGACAGGAAATAAATGGTTAACGTTAACAAAGTTTCACACTTAACACCAGTAAAGTAACTAACATATAACGTAACAAAGTTTTCACATTAATAAAGATAACATAGCATCAACTGAACTAAGAATATAATGTACAAAGGCAAGCCAGACACATCTTAAGCAAGAATAAACTGCTAACCTTAGCAAAGATCCACACTTAACACTAGCATAATACCTATAGGGTAAAGACAAACAAAGTAAAGTTTTTATTCTCTGTAAAGCTAAACTATGATGAACATAACATACTTAACACACAACGGCTACACGAATAAACAGCCAGCCTCAACATCTTAAACAACAAAGCGTACATAAGGGGACAGTAAAAACATGTTTTCTGATTGTATAACATATAATTTTCATTGAAAAGAACATTAAATAAATAAATACACTCATACATATAAGTTTTTAAATATATTAAACCATCTAATCAGGTGGACATAGGATTCTGTATAAATTGAGCAAGTTCTATATGTTTCTCCAGAGATTCAACACCATCCGAAAGGATGTAAGCATAAATACAACTCGCTGCACTAAACCATTTTTCTGCATATTTCGGTTCAACAGCACTCACTCGCTCCAGCCAGAGAGAAGTAAACGTATCCTGGCTGATAGTTATTAAGGCATTTCTGTATACTGCATTATACGGGAATCCACATGTTTCAGTGTAAATATCATAGATTACACCATGAGCTATATGAATTAAGTCCTCGAGTATGGCAACAACTTTAAGATGAGACTTTAAGTCGTTTTTCATGTTAAACAAAGCTGTTATATTTGCAGATGTCTGAACAGTGAAACCTATACACGTACGCATGAATGTTACAGCATCATTAGGTTTCCAATAGTTGCGTACATCAATACTTTTAACATTATCAGATGCAGTGAAAGCAACATCTATTCTATTATAGCCGCTCAATCTGTCACCTCTGATTTCATCAAGAGATGATGTCACAGATGACACATACTCAGCCTTTATCCAAGCTTCGAGGCTATCGATAATCTTGAGGAATTCTTCAACTGATATGATTAAAGGTATATTACTTGCACCTCCAATTGGAACACAGGTAATATATTGCTCTCCATTCGTTTTACGAAAAAATGTAAATGACACATCGTCGGGTATTACAAAGATCCTCGTAAAGAGGACGTCTGTAGAAGCAGAACGAGAGGTCATCATATCAGCACAACAAAAAATGTCTTACTGACGAAATTCGTATGTATAAACAGATCTAAAAGGTAATGAGATTCTTTCTTTCGACCAATCAGATGAAAGTAAACAAGAATACGACGTACGAATGAACCATATCGGTTCAAAAGGGTATATATTCTCGAGGTTGTTCGAGCTGTTGTTGTTGTTGTTGTTGCTGTGGCTGTTGTTGTTATTGTTGTTGTTGTTGTTGTAGAGGTAAGGTTCCTGTGTTATATTTCAACGTCTCATTTATCACAACATTGATTAATTATCATACTGACCAACGAATATACTCTAGCGTAATAAGCTTTCCACATCAATAATGCTAACATGATGTAACATGAACTAATAAAATAATGTACAACGACAAACCTGACACACCTTATGCCCGAATAAACCGCTATCATTAACAAAGTTCCATACTTGCCAATAGTAAGTAACTAACATTACAAACAAAACGTAATCTAGTCACACGTTTTTTCAAGCATGTCTCTAACATATCAATACTAATTTTTGTTTTTAAGCTTATCTCTTTTTAGACTACACCCCCCTTTCAGAAAATTTCAACATGAAACATGAAAATGATTTTATGCCTTAACCATTTTGTATAAAGTGATGCAATACTTATTATATTTATTAAACAAACTGGTAAATCTGGCAACTGCGTATCATACAGAGGTGATTTGACACCACTGTATAGACTTGGGAGCTGAGTTATATATAAATCAGTGAGCTACTCGATGGTGTATTCATAATCATAGCAAAAGTCTAAGGCAAACCTAACATTATTCAACAAAAACTTAACCTAGGCTCACGTTTCTAACACATCTTCGACAGTTAACCCAGTAATATCTTACGAAACTCATCATTTCTCTAACAATTCAGTGTTAAGTTTTTTACATTGACATAGTAATATTTAACAAGGATTTATCATAATCTTGACCAATTATCATACAAACCACCGAATAATTGTAAACATAACAAAGTTTTATCCAAACATAACACAAAAATAAGTTCTTTATATACTAACCATCAAATATATGCTTAACCAACAAAGCTTTAGCGTCAATAAAGCTACCATATCATAACCACAACTAAGAATATAATGTACAAATGCTAACTTAACATACCTCGTGTATGAATAATCAGCTAACATCCTGAAAATTCCCTACTTGTCAAAGGTAAAGTAGCTAATAGGTCACACAATACTCGATATGTTCCTACTTTTCTCACATATCAGCAACAGATAAAGCCGCATCATCTAACAAAATCCCTTAACAAAGTGACCAATCTATCAAAGATACCAACATCTGGAACTATGAATTAACACCATCTTCATCAAAGTGTCACTCGTTTTGAGTATAACATCAATTGGCCTATGAATAAACATAGACATTAGCAAAATTCTAGGGCAAACCTAACATTACTCAATAAAAACTTAACCTAGGCTCACGTTTCTAACACATCATCGTCAAGTTAACACAGTAATATCTTACAAACTCATCATTTCTCTAACAAATCAGTGTTATTTTCACATTGTTATAGTAATATTTAACATAACGTACCTAACTTACGAATAAACAGTTTTCATTAATCCAGTAAATCAAACCGCCCATCCATGCAGACCCCTACCCGTCCCAATCGCCTGTGATCTATTGAACTATTGATTCAAGTCATATTTCAAGTATCATTTTGGACAAACATAACATAAAAATAAGTTCTTTATATACTAACCATCGAATATCTGCTTAACCAACAAAGTTTTTAGCATCAATAAAGCTAACAAATCATAACCGCGACTAGGAATATAATGTACAAATGCAGACCTAACATACCTCACGTATGAATAAACAGCTAACATCCTGAAAAAATTCCCTACTGATCAAGGTAAAGTAGCTAACAGGTCACACAATACTCGATATGTTCCCACTTTTAGCATATTAGCAACAGGTAAAGCCGTATTATCTAACAAAATCCCTTAACAAAGTGACCAATCTATCAAAGATGCCACCATCTTGAACTATGAATTGACACTATCTTCATCAAAGTGTCCTGTCGAGTATAACATCATTTGACCTATGAATAAACATAGGCATTAGCAAAAGTCTAGGGCAAACCTGACATTATTCAACAAAAACTTAACCTAGGATCACGTTTCTAACACATCATCGTCAGTTAACACAGTAATATCTTACAAAAACTCATCATTTCTCTAACAAATCAGTGTTATTTCCACATTGTCATAGTAATATTTAACATAACATACTTAACTTACGAATAAACAGTTTTCATTAACCACGAGTATCTGAAGCAACACATTACCTTCCGAGAGAAAACCCAGGGGGATGCGCCCTGAAAGGCTGTGAATCCTGCGAGGGGGATCACCCGAAGGGGAGTGTAAGCGGTGGTTTTGGGCCTCAGCCTGAAGGGCTGAGGCCTTACCCCTCCTTCGGAGGGGTAAAGTGTAAGCGGGCTTTACCCCTCCGAAGGAGGGGTAAGGCCTCAGCCCTTCGGGCTGGGCCCAAAGCCGCTTACGCGCTGGGTGATCCCCTCGCGGGATACAGCGCTCAGGCGCATCAGGGCCTCGGAAGGCTGTAGCTCCGCTCAAATACTCGTGGTTAATAACTGTCATGGACCCATGTTAAATATTTTATGGCTGCTATTGAAATGCACTGTTAAATATTGAGTTTTATGCTGAATTAACGTGATGTTAAAGCTGTGATCACAGACCAAGATTTGTTAAACTATGTTGTTTACCTAGACTTTAACTATGCACCTATGTTTGTCAAGCGTGTTATCGACAGGAGAATGACACTTTGATGTCAATTCATGGTTCAGATGGTGGCGTCTTGATGGGTGTTCGCTGACAGGACACGGTGATAACAGAAACTATCTGCGCTGTATCTTCAAAAGTGAGACATATCGTATTGGCTGACGGACACTATTGCTTTGCACACCTGTCGAAATTTTCGGGATGATGTAATTTGCGTGGTATGTTAGGTTGCGTTTGTACATTTGGTCGCGGTGTTGGCGGCTTATTGGCTAAAGCGTTGGTTAAAAATTCGTGGGTTAATGCGCATGTTATGTTTGTCGAAATGACTGGTATGACCCAGTCAACGGTTCAGTAGCGACGTCTGCGTGGTCGAGCGGTTTATTTACTGGACTACATTGTTAGAGCGCACGTTACATGTGCGTATTACTATGGCAATGGCTGGCACTGTTTGAGCCAGATGATGGTTTTGTATGCCGTGTTAACGACGATGATGTGTTAGCGAGCTGGGACAAGTTTTTAACGAACAATATTAGGTTTGCCCTAAATGCTGTATTCTATGTTTATTCATCAGGCCAGATTATGCACCAGAGCGTGGTGGTGTTGTTCGCTGGACATTGGCTAATCGATAGATTGATTAAACTGACCAGGATTTTCTGCCGCGATGTGAAAAAGCAGGAACATATCGTGAACCTGTAGCTACTTTACAGCAGGGAATTTCGGGATGTTGACCTGCACGGGTATGTGAGACAACATTTGTACATTATGATAACGGTTGTGGTGATCTCGGTAGCTTTTGGCGTGACTTTGTAAAAAGCTTGTTGGTAAGCACTATTCGATGGTTAGTATAAAGAACTTATTTTTTGTGACCATATTTGGATAAAAACATATGTTGTTTATGGTATGATAAGTCACTTGTTAAATATTACTAATGTCGAAATGTCTTGACGGAAGTGATGGACACGAAAAGATATTGCGGGGTTAACTGTCATGGTGAAAACGTGACTAGGTAAGTTTTGTTGAACTCTTCTTAGGTTGCGAACTTTGCTATGACCACGATGCACCATCGATAACTCACTGATTTGCGCAACTCGGCTTCCCAAATACCGGTGGTGTCCATCACCTACGCGCTTCGACTACACGGTTACCAATTCCATTTGTTTGTAAGCTATGGCAAATGACCGTATCACTTATATTGAAATGGTTAAGCATAAGGTCATTTTCATGTTTCGCTATTGGTACTACGAAGAGGGTGAAATCTAAAGAATGGCAAAAACAGGTATTGTTGATATGTTGGTATGCTGAAAAACGTGTGTTGGATTACGTTTTGTTCAGCAATGTTGAGCTAGCACTATTAACCCAGTATGGAACACGACCAATGATAGCATTTATTCGGGCATAAGAGTCTATCGATTTGTCGTTGTACATTGGCTCTTTGTAGTTCATGTTGCATCATGTTGCTGCATCAACCTGGAAGCTTTATTACCGCAGATCTATATGGTGGTCCCAGTATGACTGGTAATCAATGTTGTGACAAATAGTTAATAACACCCAGGAACCTCCTACAGCAGCTGGCAACAGCAGTGGCTGGCAACAGCCTGGCAGCAACAGCCCAACAACAGCTCATTTGGCCTGAAGTACGCGCACGGAACCGATATGGTGTCATTCGTACGTCGTATTCTTGTTTGCATCTGGTGGTGAAAAAACGTCGTACCTTTAAGATCTGTTGCTCATACGAACTCATCAGTAAGGCATTTTTGTTGATAACTGACGTGACGACCTCGTTCTTCTAACACAACGTCACCTATTTAAGGATCTTTAGCAATACCCGACGTCATCGTATTTATTTTTCATGGCTGAAATGGTGGCTTTAATATACCACCTGTGTTTCCAGGCGGAGGTCAGAAAATGTACTGCTTTAATCATATCGAGTTGAGAAATTCCTGGAATATCGACGGCCCTCAGCTGGATCAAAGGCTGGTATGTTGATAAATACGTGATGCAGCGATGAGTCAGAGGTGATTTAGGTGGTAGCTATGGCAGAATGGGCATGATTTAGCTTTCACTGCATCTGATGGCCTGTTGAAATGACCCGGTGGCTGCGCAGCGTGGAAGCTAATGATGCTGGCATATGGGTTTCACTGTTCGGGCATCTGCGAAATATAACGGCTTTTTGTTTAACATGAAAACGACCGTCTCATCTTAAAGTTGTTCGGGGACAATTCATATAGCTGCATGGTGTAATCTACGATATTTACCAGTGTGGATTCCCCGTATATTCGGTATACGAAATAACGCAATAACTATCGGCCGAGGATAAGCCCCACTTCTCTCTGGCAGGGTGAAATTGGTAACTGTTGTTTCAAGCTATGCAGAAAACTGGTTTAATTCACAGCGGTTATTATAACCCGTATCGGATGGTGGGTAATCTGGAAGAAAGCTATAGAGGCACTATCAATACAGAATCTATGTCCCTGATTGGAAATGGTTTAACCTGTTAAAAACTTATATGTATGGTGTTTACGGCCCAATGTTCTTTTATTGGAAATTACTATGTTATACGCCAGAAAACATGTTTACTGCCCCATATAATACGCTTTTGTTGTTTAGATGATGTTGAAGACTTCAATCTATTTATTCGACAACCATTATTGTATGTTATGTTCATAGTTGCTTTACGAAGAATAAAGAAAACTTACCTGTTTGTCTTGCAATAGGTGTTATGCTGGTGTTAGTGTGGATAACGTTAGGTTAACGGTTTACATTCTTTGCAAAATGTGTGCAGCTACTACA
>JABUQX010122890.1:17500-20000 GCA_015478945.1 Trachelipus rathkii | reverse complement strand
TAAAAATCGTTGGGCGGTGGAGTTGAGGAATTTCTTAGAAGGTCCAGCACTGAGGACATATTACAGTATTTATAGAGCAAAGGTTAAGTACAGCACCATTATAGCAAGGTTGAAAAGCTGGTGTAAGGAGGAAAAAGAAAGTGAACAGATAGACTTGCAAAAGGAGTTCTGGAAGATGGAAATGCGGAAAAACGAAAAAATAGCCGAGTTTGCATTAAGGATCCAAACCACTTATGAGGCAGCCACTAAAGAGGAAGATAGAGATAAACAGGTATTAAAGAAACAATTTTTGAATTGTTTACCAAAAACCATGGCAAGACGATTTAAAATAAGGATGGGGAGTGAAAAAGAAAGCGCTAAAGTAAGGTGGAAAGACATACTAAATTGGGCACAAGAAGAGGATCAATTAGATGACCAGGAAGAGGAATCCAAAGATGAGGGCATACCAATATGGGCCACATTGAACGAAGAAGCTGGTAGAAAGGGCACATATGCGGATAAAGTACGCTATGGTAGGCCGGTATACCAGCAAAATACAAACACAAGAGAGTATACCAGGCAGAGCAATAGGAGATATGGTGGTGAAGGAAAAAGGTGTTACTGGTGTAACAGGTTACGACACTTTAAAAGAGAGTGTCGGAAATATAATGGATGGTGTTTAGGGTGTGGAAGCAATGAACATCGGACCACGGAATGCGGATCAAGAAGAGGTTTCAGACAGCAGGAACAAAGTTTCAGAAGACAGGACCAACAGGACATGGGCAGACAAGGGCAAGATGAAAGAAGACCCATTGAAAAAAAGTGCTTTTTGTGCGATGATATAGGACATTGGAGGGATACTTGTCCACTAAGAGAACAAATAGAAGAATGGAAAAAGGGACGAAAGCAGGCAACTTCGGGAAACGAGGTAGCTCCGTCAGCACCGGGAACGAGCCGGAGCGAACCCTCAAAATGAATCATCGTTTAGAAACCAGCCCGGCTACTCAAGGTTATGTAACATTGCACCCAGACGGTGAATATTTTGGAGAAACAATAACAAAGGATGAAATGGAAGAACCATTAGTAAGTATAGTATACAGTGCACCTCCAGATAGAGTAACAAGGAAGAGGAAGCACGGGACAAAAACTAAGGAGACATGGGACCTTTTACAGTTGGCTATAGGTAAACCAAGCCATAAAAGGGAAGCAGGAGCACAAACGGAGTATTTTGAGCTATTGGATTGGATAGACTCAGCACCAGAGGATGTAAATTCAGATGAGGAATTTGATTTACAGAAATTTGAAAGAGAGTTAAGGTTTCCTAATAGCAGTTATACTATAGGAATAACTGTTTCAGATGCCACGGATGAAGAAGAGGAGGAGGCTCCAGGAATAACAACATTGGCACATGATGAAGGTATGGAGGTAAATAACTATGCTAAAAGTAATTTAATTATTTCTTTTTATGTATCCAGGTCTATTCACGAAGAATTAAGAGAAGTTGGTGAGGAACCAGAAAGGATGATGTTGGATGCCAAACCGGAAGGACAGGGAGGAACCCGATAAGGATTGGAGATTGGACATCGGCCAATGACACGATCAAGGGGAATCGGCTCCAGATCTTCCATATGTGCAACAAAGGGTATTGGAGTATGAGAAAAGGGCTGAGGAAAGAAGGGCATCCTTTGGAAATTAGAAGACCAGTCTTGTTTGCTTTATTTTTTTTGTTTGTTTTTTTTTGTGGTTTGTTTTTCTTCTTTTTAAGATTGGGTTCCAATCTTGAAAGGGGGAGTAGTGTCATGAATCTGATAAACCTCCCGATTGCAAGAAGTAGACAATCGCTCCCAATCAAGGAAAACAGTGTCTTTCCATAACGCAAGTGAAACATTTGCTTTAAAAAGTTATCCGTGTGAAGCCAAATAAGTTTTGTTGACGACAATTAGTGTTCTTATCAGATTTATATTAAGGAATTATATTTGCACCAAATTTGGAAACCAAATATGGAGACTAAGGCTGAAACCAAGGCTGAGATCCAGGTTAAGACCAAGGCTGAAACCGAGACTGGTTCTACGGCCATTAAGGACAACCGAGCCAAAAAATTGAGTTACGGGCTAAAACCGAACAAGAGGGTGTACGCAGGTTACGAGTCACTTTGGGAAAATCATTCTCATTGACGCACGAAGTTCAGGACCTCAGGGATTCTTTGACTCGTCAGGCTGACTCGTGGACTTAGTACCCATTTAAGGATACAACCCACTGACTGCTCCAGCAAAGTCAGAGTTGGTTCGTAAAATTACGGAATCATCCAAAAAAATAAAAGGACGTTTTGGCTGGGAATTAAAGCCAGAATTGACAACGGTTTTCCAAGGAAGTATCAGTCCAATATAAATTTAAAGTTAATTAAATTTATAAATAATTGTAAAATATTGTCTTATATTGTTTATTTCACATTTTCTTGGTATACGGCACTTATATATATATATGTGTATTATATTTAGTAATAGGTTTAATTATAGGATTT
>JABUQX010122890.1:0-7500 GCA_015478945.1 Trachelipus rathkii | reverse complement strand
TCGCTTTGTTTGGCAAGTGCTCTACCACTGAGCTACCGGGGCTTTTAATAAATGAAATTAATAAATAATTTACACAGAGCTTCATCTAAAAACTCTTTAAATGGTAATGAAATTCTTTTTCTTTTCTTTTTTTGATAATAGCGTATTTCTGTGAAGAAATATAGAGGTTTGTTGTTGTAGTTTTTGTAACAGTTCTTTGATTTGGTTGTTAAACAATTCGTCACAACTTTTCCTACATTGTCTTTTGCTCCATCGGCCGGGCTATTCGAAATGCATTTTTTCCTATAAAATTATAAATTAAATTTTTATTTAAAATTTTATTAGCAATTCAATAGAATGTTACATCCTGTGGTGCGCATTTCCCAAACTTTGACATTAAAAAGCAAATTTCTTTCAATTTTTTCTGAAACTAATAAAACGAACAAAAAAAATACATATTAATTTTACAATCCAATAGGAAAGTTAAGCTTAATTTTCAGTGTTTGGGAAGGCAAGGACTAAAGCTAATAAGATGTTAGGTATAATAAATCGCAATGTTTACAAGAGCAAGGAAGCTATAAATTAAACTGTATAATAGCTATGGCTGGGGCCAGTATTTAGACGTTTTTTTGGCACATGTGTTGGGCCCCTTATTTAAGAGAAAGACATGAGATTATGCTAGAAGAGAGTGCAACGCTTAAGACAACCAAGGATGTTTTCTGGGTTTTGAGGGTTAAGAGGTACAGTATGATGAAGTAGGGGAATGAGTTAGGAATGTTTTACTTGTAGAACGGCGATTTCTCAGAGGGGGACATGATACCAAGTCTACAAAATATTTACATCTTTTGATAATACAGAGACCAATAAATTCTTCACAGGTAGGCGGACGGACGGGGAGACAGGGGACACAGTAAGAAAATTTAAGAAGACGGAATACCATCTTGATATAGAAAGAATTCATTCAGTAACAGGGCTGTTAATTTCTGGAATGTCTTTGCCACAGGAGGGTTTTTGTCGAGTATGCGATTTGATTTGCAACATTTATAAGAAAGGATTGGATAGCGTATATAAATGGTTTTGGTTATTCATATAGTAATTTTTGACTAAAATCCAAGTTGGGAGGGTTTTAGTACAGTAGCTTATTAGTTGGTTAAATTGCATTGTTATGATTATAACAAAAAGTTTATTTAAAGCTTTGTAGTGTGGTTGGCATATTACTTTAGGCTATAGTTTATTTCTTTTAGTTTGGTAGACTTTGTCGGTACTATGTAAGTTATTGACAAACATTAGGGTGCTTTGTTAATATGCATTGGAGCGATGTTTGGTGTTTGTTCCATTTACTTGCCTGGGAGCAGTCCCGATAGGGCCCCATGTCTGGCTTCTGCTGTTCTCTTTTATTTCTGTTGTTTCTAATGTTCTTAATATTGAACCAGTTATGTATAAATGTAATATATATGATATTATGTAAATAAATATGGTTTAATATGCACAATGTCATTTATATTAGTTTGATATTAATCAGAGAATATGTTGGAAAATATATGGATACTTACGTAGAAAGGAGCAAGGATCATTATTATATATATATATATATTATAATATATAATATTATATATATATATATATATATATATATATATAATATTATATATATATATATATATATATAATATATATATATATATAATATATATATTATATTATATATATATATATTATATATTTATTCTATATATTATTATATATATATATATATTAATATATATATATTATATATATATATATATATATATATATTAAATAGTAATATATATATATATTAACCTAAAATAATGCTTTAAAATTAAATATGCTTAAATATTGCATAAAATAGTGTAAATTAAATATGTTTATTATTCGTAATAATCGTAATTGTTATTATGTATATAGTTCGGGTGGTTATTTACATTGAATTGTATGAGTGCGTTTGCTATCAAAATATGTATTTGTCAATTGATATGATTAAAAAATATGTATAAATTTATTATTGTTTTTTTTTCCATGACGGTATATGTATTAGTCAAAATAATACAGCGAATGTTATAAATTTTTAAGTTGTTGTATAAGTATGTATAAACTGTATATGTATAAATCGAATATGATAGGAGAATTAACCTAGTATAAAATAATATGTATAAATTGTTATACAAGTTGATATTAATGCAGAATTATACATAAATTAAATATGTTAAGATGTATAAATGTGTGATCTATAAGTCGTATATTGAAAGAATTATTGTATTTAAAAAAAAATGGATTACAAATTCTTTTACATTTGAAGGACTCTGCAGAGTTGAAAAATAGTGTAATTACTTTTTTTCTCAGAGGAGAATCAATACAGTCACAGAGGGGTGCATAGTTGTATTCATCAGCGTAAATAATAATTAAATTAATAATAATAATGATAATAATAATAATAATAATAATAAGTAATAATAATAAAAATAATAATAATAATATATAATAATAATAATATAATAATAAAATAATAATAAGATAATTATAATTTTATAATTTGATAATTTGATAATGATAATTTTGATAAATTTGATTAATTGATTGTTAGTTTAATAAATAATTCTGATGATAATAAAACAATAATTAATAATAATAATTAATTACTATATTAATAATAATAATTAAATGAAAAGCATTATTGAAGTAGATGATTCCTTGATTATAATAATAATTATTTATTGTTAATAATTATTAATAATAATATTAAATATTAATTATTATTATTATTATTAATTATTATATTTATATTATACTATTTTTTTATTTATTAATTTTTATTATTATTTATTATTTAATTATTATTATTATTATTATTAATTATTATTATTATTATTATTATTATTATTATTAACAACAACAACAACAACAACAACAACAACAACAACAACAACAACAACAACATCATCATCACCATCATCATCATCATCATCATCATCATCATCATCATCATCATCATCATCATCATCATCCAATTCATTCAAACATCCAACTTTCCTCATTCAACATTCAACATAACATCAACATCAACATCAACATCAACATCAACATCCTCAACATCAACGTCAACATCATCAACATCAACATCATCAACATCATCAACATCATCAACATCAACATCATCAACATCAACATCATCAACATCAACATCAACATCATCAACATCATCAACATAAATTGTACATACTATTTTTAAAATGTATTTGATTGAATTAGTTGGAAGTAATTACGCAAAAAATGATCCAATCCACATATTATTAAAGCATGAGATATATGAGCTTCAAAATTAAAGCTAAACATATACTAGTAACAGAAACACGATGTCTGGAGAGCTCTGGGAGAAAGAGTTTCGAGGCCAAATGGAAGAAGATGCTAGTTCCACTGAAAAGAGGTTGAAACCCTACCTGGAGAGTATGTAAACTCAAGGAACTAGGCATCGGAAAAACTTATTTGTTGCCGAGAAAAATAGTTTTTCTAGGAGTTCTTCTTTCGGTCAAGAGTTTTCGGAGCAACAGAAGAAAGAAGGATGCTTGGGTCCAGACTGACAGGGCGTAAAAAGCCCTATCTGCAGAAGATAATAATAATAATAATTAATAATAATAATAATTAATAAAATAAATAATTAATAATAATAATAATATAATAATAATAATAATAATTAATAATAATTAATAATTAAGAATAATAATGAAATTAATTAATAATAATATATAATAATAAATAATTAATTTTAATTAACAATAATAATGATTTAATTAATAATAATTAAATAATAATAATTAATAATAATAATAATAATAATAATTTAATAATAATTAATAATAATTAATAATTATAATAATTAAAAATAATATTGAAAATAATAATAATAATAATAATTTAATAATAATAATAATAATAATATTAATAATTAATAATAATTTAATCGATCAATAGTAATAATACTTTGAATTTGATTTTAAAGCTTTAAGAATAATAATAATAATAATAATAAAATAATAATTATAATAATTAATAATAATAATATAATAATAATTATAATAATCAAAATAATTATAATTATAGATAATTTTAATTAATTAATCAATTAATTAATAATAATGATAATAATGCTAATATTAAAAATGAGATAATAATAGGGAAAAAAAATGAAGATAATATTATTAATAATAATAATTTAATTTTTTAATAATCTAATTAATGAATTAATTACTAATAATAAATTAATAATATTTAATATTTTTAATAATAACAATAATTAGCGTAAATAATTAAAATTAATTAATAATAATAATAATTAATAATAATAATAATTAATTAATAATAAATAAATATATAATAATAATAATAATAATAAAAAACATATTTTTAATGATAATAAAAATTGAAGAATGACAAGAATAATTTAAAAATAATAATAATTTAATTAATATTCCTGAGAATAATCAATTTAATAATAATATTATATTATAATGAATAATAATAATTACTAATAATAAATAATAATCAAATATAATAATTTTAATAATAATAATCTAATTAATAATAATAATAATTAAATAATAATAAAATTTAGTAAAAATTATGAAAATTATAATAATAAATAATTATAATAATAATGATGATAATTAATATAATAATAATTAATTAATAATAATAATTAAGAAGAAGAAGAGGAAGAAGAAGGAATAATAATAAATATAATTTAATAATAATAATAATAATAATAATAATTAAATAATTATTAATAATAATTTAATTAATTTAATGATAATTACAAGAATAATACATTAATTTAATAAATTAAATAATAATGAATTAATAATTTAATAATAATAATAAAATAATTAATAATAATTAATAATTAATAATAAATTAATAATAATAATAATAATAATATATATAATTAATAAATTAAATATAAGTAATAATTTAATAATTGCATAATAATAATAATAATAATAAGATGAAAATAATAATTAAAATAATAATAATAATTAATTATTCATTTTATTTCTTATTAATTTATTCATATGATAATAAATAATTGATAATTAATAAATAATAAATAATAATAAATAATTAAATAAATATAATAATAAATAAATAATAATAATAATATAATAAAATAATAATAATAAATTAAATAATTAATTAATATAATAATAAGTAATAATAATTAATAATTTAATTAATAATTTAATAATAATATTTATAATTAATAATGAAAATAATAATAATTAATAATAATAATAATAATATAATTAATAATAATAATAATAATAATAATATTATAATATAAATAATAATTAATAATAATATAATAATAATAAATAATAATAATTAATGAATATAATGAAAATAATAATAATAATTAATGAATAAGTAATAATAATACATAATAATAATAATAATAATTAATAATAATAATAATTAATTAATTAATTAATAATAATATAATAATAATATAATTAATAATAATAATTAATAATAATAATAATAAGAATAATAAGAATTATGAATTAATTGATAATAATAATAATATTTAATAATTAATAATAATAATAATAATAATTAATAACAATAATAAATTAATTAATAATAATAATTTAATAATTAATAATTAAAATAATAATAATAATAATAATTTAATTAATAATTAATAATAATAAGAATAATAATGAAAAAATAATAATAATAATTAATAATAATAATAATAATAATTAATAATAATAATAATAATAATAATAATAATTAATTAATAATAATAATAAGAATTAATTAATGAAAAAATAATAATATATACATTAAAATAATAATAATTAATAATAATTTAATAAATAATAATAATATTAATCTTAATAATATAATAATAATAATAATAATATAATAATATAAATAATATATAATAATAATAAATTAATAAATAATAATTTAATAATAATAATGATAATAATAATAAATAATAATAATTAATAATAATATAATTCAATAATAATAATAATAATAATAATAATAATAATTAATTAATAATAATAATAATATAATAAAATAATAATAAATTTAAATAAATAATAATAATATTAATAATAATAATAATAATTAGTAATTACTAATTAAATTAATTAATAATTAATAATAATAATTAATAATAAATAATCCATATTGCCCATAACAAGAATAATGAATAATAATAATAATAAGTAGGGAGCAGAACAAAAAAGGAAGAAGAAATAAAAATATAATAATAATTAATAATAATAATAATTTATTAATAATAATACATAATAATAATATAATAATTGAATTAATGAATTAATAAATAATTAATTAATTAATAATTTAATAATTTAATTAATAATAATAAATATAATAATAAATAATTAATAATTAAATTAATATAATTAAAATATTATTAAATAATTAATAATTTAAAATTAATTAATAGTTAATAATAATAATTATCTTAATCAATTAATTTAATTTAATAATAATAATAATAATAATTAATATATAATTATAATAAAATAATAAGTAATAATAATAATATAATATATTAATTAACTAATATAATAATAATAATAATAATAATGATATATTTGAAAAGATAAAAACAATTTCATGCTAAAGAAAAGTTTTCGAAAAAGACGACTTGCATAAAAATTGTAACAATATGTTATGTTAACGATAAACGTTTTCTGGAAAAGCTTGATTTAGTAAACATTTTTATTGAAAATTAGTAACAATTACATTGTAAGCAAAGAACGATATTTCTTACAAAGATAATTTAGGTATATGTAAGGATGTAAAACAAACTTAAGAAAATATTTGAAACAAAAAGCCTTCTAAGAAAATTGATGACTGGGTATAAATATAAATAAACATTTGTAGCGAATTTTATGTGAACAAAAATATTCTGAAAAGATTGGACGTTATAAATGGAAAGTAACGTTTAATTAACCAACATATGTACAAAGCATTCTGAAAGGATGACTGGAATAAATATAAAGTAACATTTGTAACAAATTTATTTGTAGCAAAAAATATATCTGATTGAATAAAGTATTAAATGTAATTAAGTAACAGTAAACAAATTTATGCAATCAAGATTGGCTTCTGAAAATTGATGACTTGTTATAAATATAAAGTAACATTGTAACAAAAATTATCTAGTAAAAATTCTGAAAATGATTGGATTGGTATAAATGGAAAGTAAACAGGTAGTTCAATTATGTAACAAAAGCCTTCTGAAAGGATTGATTGGTTTGGTATTAATAAAAATGTTCAGCATTGTTATCAAATTATTAAGCAGCAAAAAGATACTGATAAGAAAACTGGAATAAATGTAAAGTAACGTAGTAAACAAATTTTATGCTGTTTAACAAAGTCTTTCTGAAAATATGTCATAATATTAATATTAAAGCAGCCATTTTGTAACAAAAGGTAAAATTATAAAAAAAATCAGGA
>JABUQX010122889.1:0-33834 GCA_015478945.1 Trachelipus rathkii | reverse complement strand
GTATATATATAATAAATATATAGATTATATATAAAATAATATATATATATATATATTAATATAATATTATAATATATATATATATAATATAATATCATCATCACCATTTCATTACATCATCATCATCACCACCACCCAAGTTATCTCCCCGAAGACTGGAGCAAGGTCTAACAATATACGAAACATAAAAAATAGTCAGCAAAGAATATAAAGCAAGTATAAAGAAAGCCACATTACCGACCCCTTTATACCAATTAGTGAGAACTGTCGCCAGTCAGAAAAATCCACCTTAGAGCTTCAAGGACCGTCGGACCCTCACACTATGACCCTCGTCAATTCGTGATTCATTCCTTGCCCAGTGGCTAACACATATCTCCTCACAAAACCCACCATTCACTCCTGTTTGCACCTTTCTTCTCGACCTGTGCCAAATCACGTTTCTCTCTTCAGCATCCTTTTCTGACCTCTTCACTTTTCCTTCTTCTCCCATCCGAACAATTTCAAGCACAACACCTTCATACATCCGTTAACGAACCGTCTGTCATCCATCCTCCACATGACCAACCATCCAAACTACTTTCATTATTCTTCAATTTGCCCATTCCAACACCAAACAACTTCTCTAATATGTTCATTTCCGTCATTTATCACTTCTTTCACACCTAACAGGCAACCTAAGATTTCCATCTGAACACAATTTAATTTAGATCTATACCTCTTATTCCCAGACCATAGTCTCACTATCATATACTATGACACGGAACAACATACCCTCAGGTAGAACACCCTAGCGCACTCAACACTAGTCCCTTTACATCCACCAACATTTAACTGCACCAGCGATTTAATTGCACCAATTTTCCTACTACACTCTGCATCAATCCTTCCCTTTCCTTCAACATATCTCCTAAATATTTAATTCAGACACTTTTCCAGCTGCTCACCATATCTAACATAACTTCACCGAGGACTGTTCCTCACTCACAACCATAACCTTACCTTATCTACGTTTACTTTCAAACCCCTATATTTACACACCCTACCAAACTCAACTACCAATCGCTTCAACTCTCTTCAGATTCCACACCAAAACCAAATCACCTCTTTAATATTAGGATCCTCCACTTCATCCTTTTTCCCATTCTAAACTCTACCTAGTCACCCCTACTCTAATTCTTTCATTAACCTTCATCATATACAGATTGGATTCCAAGACGACATACAAATCCTGTTCACTCGCCTATAATATTAAAAAATTGATTGTCACCCTATTTATTCTTACACACGCTTCACTATCTCATACATACTTTTGATTTATTCAGAAGCTTACACCAACACCATATCACTAACCTGCCATAGATCCCTATTAATCCTATTATACAACTTTTGCAAATCCATAAATTCTAAAATTTATCTTATGCCTCCCATATTCCCAATAATATTTGTTTCAATTAACTTTGATCACACTCCTACCACTTCTAAACGCACACTTATATCATCCCCAAATTGTTATTCACTCAATTCGACGCAACTCTTCGACAAATATCAAATATCTTCCTATAAACTCAATAAAACTAATTACCCATATAATACTTACATACATTATTTCCCTTACCCTTAATAAAGTACTATTAATGACTCCCAATCCTAGGAACTATACCCACATACACGTTTGTATATACTACTTCCAAATCCAAGAATCCACCATCTCGCTATATATAATATATAATATATATATAATATTAATATATACTATAATATTATATATATATATTATATATATATATATATTTTTTATTAAATATTATAATAATAATAATTTATATATATATATATTAGTATATTATTATACATATAATTATAATATATATATATCATATATATATATATATATATATATATCATATAATATATATATATTATTATATATATATTAATAATTATTATATATATATATATATTATATATATATATATATATTAAATGGTTTTGTTGAGCTGAATCTGAAAGCAGATTAGGGATTGTAGAAAATTTGGCGGGGGGGGGGTGTTAAAGGATGCGTTTGAACGTAGACGTAGATAAAGAGAAGTATGCGTTACGAGTAAGGAACAGTCCATCGGTGTGAATATATTGTAGAAGTTGAGCAGCTGAGACACAAGGACTCGAGTTTAAATATTTAGATATATATATATATTATTATTATGTATATATACTATATAATATATATTATACATATATAATTTAATATATATATATATATATATTATTATATATATTATTATATAATATTAATATATATATATATTATATTAATATGGCTGACGAAAAAGCAGGAACTGATGAGCCAGAGATGTAGTCAGTAAGTGTGGAATTTGCAAAGGGGGTGCAATATAATCCTGGTGAGATTAAAGAGACTAAGTCTTAGTTTGTCTAGGTCTGGGCTGATGTAAGTGTTACCTGTGCTTAATGTATAGGAGTAAGACTATGTTGTAAGAAGTATAGATCTAAAGACATGTTTCAGATGACAATTCTTAAGGTTTAGGTGATGAGAAGAATCTGATAACAATGAGGAAGAACGTATCACGGTTGAATATGTAAAAAAAACTAATGAGAGAATAAATAAAGGATGTTTAGATCTTTTACATTGAAAACATGGAATGAAATCCGAGTTGGTTAAGTGATGCTATAGTGGTGAGTTGTGGGGGATCGACTGGCTCGTAAACGAAAGAAAAAGTTGTATGAGGCCAGCAAAGAATTCTACGAGTGAAAATGGACGTTTAGGCGAGGAAAAAAATGCAATAACAGGATGTAAATGGCAGGTTTTTGAGAGTTTATGTTAGCTGCCACCTGGCAAGGGAGAACCCACATTGCGGAGCATAGATGAGGGTCCATCCGTGTCCCAGTGAACCTCTAGGGTGGATTTTCTGTGGCGAGTTCCATTAATAGGTATAAAAGGGAGTTAGCGGGCTTTCTTTTCGACTTTGTCTTATTTTTCTACTATTATTCTGTTTCTGGTACATGTACAGCACCTTACCCCCTCTTGGAAAAAAGATGATGATGATGATATGATGATATGATGATGATGTGCTATGAATATATTAATATATATATATAAGTAATATTTTATATATTTATATATATATATTATATAATTAATAATATATATATATAATATATTATATATTATATATATATAAATATAATTATATATATATATAATATTATATATATAAATATATATAATAATAGTATATATTATATTACTCATATATATATATATAATACATATTACATTCATAAATGGAAATTTTATTTAGAATACATTATAAAAAATATCAATACGTGGGAAAATGATAAAGAAAAAATATTGGGCAATTAAAATGCCAAAAATACTTGTAAGTACTTTCAAGTACAAAAGGTACAAAAGGCTTCAAGTACAAGCTAACAAGTACAAGTACAGTGGTTTTAGACAACTCAAGTACAAGACTCCAAAATTATTTAGACAGATACAGAGTACTTGGTACTTGACCAACACTATACTTATATTAATTATATTTATTATTATAAATATTAATAATAAGTTATATATATTATTTATATATATAATATATATATACTATAATTATTAATATATCTACTTATATTTATTATATAGAATATAATATATATATAATAATAAATATAATATATATATATATATATACTATATTACTAAATATATATATACTATATATATATATTATATAAATATATAATATATATTATATATATATATATTAATATATATATTATATTATATATATATAATATATATTTTATATATATATATATTATATATATTATAATATATATACTTATATATATATATATATAATTATATAATATAATATTTATATATATAATATACTAATATAGCTTGAACTTTTTAGGGTCGACCGACGGGGGAGCAGTCCCTCCCATTCGTCACCCGGAGGCTGAAGACCCGACCTTGCATCTAATGAGGATTACCCTACGTATTCCTTTAGTTTAAAAATACCCAAAAATAAAAAGAGTTTGTCTATATTCATTTATAATATTAATAAAAAATGCTCGACCTTTAACGTCTATTATGTTCAAATAATCAACCTTTCAATATATTATATAATATATATATATATATATAGCAGTATATTATATATATATATATATATAATATATATATATAATATAATATATATATATCTATATAATCTACGAAGGTTATTGAATCCTATTGCAAAAGAAATAGTGATTTTGATGGTTATTATAGAACGTAAGGGATAGAGTGAGAAGGTGAAGATGGTAAATCTAAGTATAATGAATTACTAGGTGAAGATGACAATACGGAGGCGAATGAGGATGATGGATTTGGAGTGGTGTTAATAAAAGACGTTTAGGGAGGTATAGTCCAGGATGAAGAGAGCAGTAATATACCCTATAAAACGGTAAGGGAGAAAGGGAACGTAGAAATTATAGGGAATTAAGTTTATTAAGTGTTGTAAGTAAATGCTGGTTATTTTGTTGAAAGACTGCGTCGAGTAGACGACTGGACTTTTGGGGTGAAGAAGAAGGTGCGTTTAGAGTGATAGAGATGTGTGGATCAAATCTTTACATTAAACAAATGATGAGAAGCATTGAGGGAGAAGAAGAATAAATGATATTTATGTATTATGATTTACAACAGGCGTATGATCGAGTTAAATAGGGGGAGCTTTTTGGACAGTAATAATATATGTGTTGTAGTAGGTTTGCTGTGAAATGGAATCAAAGTATGTATGACCTATAAGCGTGTTAAGCATAATGGCTTCAATGGTGATTGGTTAGAGATAGCTGGAGTAAGACAGGATCAGTGTTCTATGGTCTCCTTGTATTCAATGTTATATGGGATGGGTTAATGAAAAGAATCGAGGTGGCATGGCAGAATGGTGATATGAATGATGAGAAAGAGAGTAACGGAGGTCCTAAGTATTATATTCGTTGATTGGTCTGTGTGGCTGAATCTGAAAGGATTGATAAATTGTAAGGAGATTCGGCCCGTATGAAAAAGGAGTGTTTGAAAGTAAATTAGATAGATAATTATGCGTGGTAGGACTGTCCTTCTCATGTAATACGTTATGTTAGATGTGAGCAGCTTGGAGCAGTGTTTAAATATTTAGGTATGTGTTGGATGAGAGGGAACGGATGAATCCAGAGTGTAGTAGGAAGTTGTGAATGCCAGTAAGGTGGCTGGTGCAAATTAAAATCGTTGGGTGAATGTAAGGACAAAGTCTTGAGTAAGCTAGGGTCCTACATGAGGGGTATTGACCTGTGTATTGTATCTATGAGACGATGGTCTGGAATAAGAAAGTATAGATCTAAAGTTCAATGTTCAGATGACAATCATAGGGCATGGCTGGTGTTGAAAAGAATTATAAAATAGACATAACTTAAGAGTTGTTGTGTGAAGAAAGTGATAATGAGAGATAAATGAAGTTGTGATGATGTTGGGGTGGCTAGGAAGATGATATGATTATTAGTCTGTTAGCGTGCATGTAGTGTGTCGAAGAAGGTGTTTGGAGACGACGGTGGAGACCGTAAAGATGAGTGTGATTTGCGGTTAACTTAATTTTGAAGGGAGTAAAGGTGATTTGCAGAGGGCGAATATGGTGCATGATAGATGATAATGCGTGGGTTTGGTCATGGGCAATGTTTGGTCTCACTTGGCCATGGGATGATCGTGACAGTGATGATTTACTGTGAGTTGAGGTTCCTCGTCGCGGTCCATTTATTGCGTCTTAGAATGATGTCGTCTGCTGTGACGAGCTCTCACTAATTAATTGTCGATTTCCTGTAAGTGTGTTCTTGAGTATGATTTCATGTCTCTATCTGCTTTGCTTATCCAGATGTTGTAGGCGCACTTACCCCCAATTGTGCAACAGAGAATTATGAATTGAAAGATAAAAAGATAAATATATTATTTGTGGTTATATTTTATTATATATTTACTATCTTATATATTATATAATATATATATATTACTTAGAGAGTTTAGTATAGTGTATATAAGTTGAATATTATGTATGTATAAGATTATTAGTATAACTTTGTATTCTTCTTGAGTATGCTAGTTGACCGACAATTTGTGGGTTTATAAGTATAAATATAAATTGATTTTGTAAATATGTTAATTGAAAGAACTTAAATTAACATTATACGTATTATATTAATATTTACTTTGGTTGCACCAAGTAAACTTGTGCTTCATATTCTATTAGGCTATAATATATTATACTTGATAATTTATAGAATTAGACTGTAATATAGTGTATAGATACATACTATACATACATATACACGACTAATAGTATATATATAATTATATTTATTTTAAAATATATAGATATTTTAATACTAATATATTATTAACAATTGGATCAATCAATAGCTTAAAATATTTCGTAATGAAAGTTTGCGTTTTAATATGCTTTTCTGGTCCAAATTTCGTTCATGCATCTTTTTGTTCTAAATTTTATTTTCATATAAAAATTCTTAAAAATTATTGTTTTAATTTTTAATATGACAAATGAAGTAGAACTGGAACACTTTGAGAGAGTTAATAGCTGGATTGATATCTGATGATAATTATTCAAAAATCAAGCTTTTCGTTTGGAACCTTGTCTGCTAAGTCCCGCTATTCGACACTCGTCTGAAAATAAAGTCAAACTTTGATACATTACTCGAGCAAAATAGTGGATCTTTTAAATAGAATTTCACTTTTGTATTAAGTGTTATATAAAATTTAATTACGAATATAACCGATGCCTTATAAACCTGATTAAAATGTAACTTCATCAAGTGCATTGTACCGCTTGTTTTTTATTTAACTAACGCTTAAATTCAATCACCTTTATCTATCGTTAAATTCAATTAGTCAATCTATGCGTAAAGGTTATTACTACCTATATACTAAGAGCCGTCCGTATTAACTCTAATACCCGGTGTTGAACAAACAATTCAAATAAATGGATAATAATTGATAAGAGGAGTAAGAAGTTCCAGCTTTTGTCAAACAAGAAGTGGTTACGTTCCGTTACTATAGTTGTAATTCCATTCTATGATTATATTTATGCATTAAACACCATAAACATTTATTAATTCGGGGGTTAATTCAATTTTACTATTCTTAATTATAAATAACTACGTTCGGTATTAATGTTGTTACTATGAATTTTCTACTTCTCATTTATACTATTTTATCTTCAAGTTGAAGTTTTATTTTCCAATATTTACAATTATCAAATTTTTGTACATTTTCCAAATATACATTTATGAAAGGCAAACTTAAGTTTTTTCTTGCATCAGTTTGAGACCAGACAGGCATATTCAAGCGCAATTATTTCCATATGTTACTGGTCATCAATTATATATAATTCTTATGAAAAGATTATAGTAAATTTTTGTTTACCTTGGTAATTTTTTTTTTTAAACCATCTGCAGATAGGTAATTTTAAATGCGTTAAAGTCTTGTGTTTACAATTTAAGACTTTTAAACTAATCCACAAGAAATCGGCGGTCATTCGAATTATTTTTTATACATTCACATTCTTATGCATTTTGTTTTCCTAACTAGTCAGTGCATGTTTTTATTCGATCATAGTCGATCGCGTGATGTTTTTCGACTTAGTCTATGCACAGTGTTCGTTTTTCCGACATGTTTAGCGCGTGTTTATTTTCGACATTTGTCTATGCGATTATTGTTTTTCGAATAGTCTTGTGCAGTTTTTGTTTTCCGCATTAGTCATTGCGAGTTTTATTATTTACATAGGTCTATCGCGTGATTGTTTTTCGACAAGTTCTATGCGGCAGTGCTTCGTTTCCACAATGTTTAATGCGCCGAGGTGTTTTATTTTTCACATTGCTATGCGCAGTTATTTTTTTCGACATAGTCTATGTGCAGTTTTTGTTTCCACATAGTCTATGCGACAGGTTTATTTTTCACATATCTCATTCACAAGTGTTCGTATTCTAAGTCTATGGCGTTGTTAGTTTCACATAGTCTATGTGCAGTGTTTGTTTTGAACATAGCCTATGCGCCGTTGTGTTTCAATTAGTCATTGCGCATTCGATTAATTTTCTTTAACATTCGACATTTTGTATGCCAGGACTGCTCTTTTTCATTGCAATCGTTGCGCTGTGATATGTTTTCGACATAACTATGCGCCAGTTATTTTCGACATAGTCTTCCAGTTTAATTATTCAATTAGTCTATGCCCAGTAGTTGTTTTTTCGACATAGATTTACGACATTAAAGAAATATATATGCGTAGTGGTTGATTTACACAATGTCTATGTCACATGACTTGTTTTCGATATGTATATGCTCGTGTGTGTTTTTTACATATTACTTCCACCTAGATTATTATTTCTCATTCGTTCCATCTCTTTCTCATTTTCTTTCTACATCAATGATGAACATCATTCAATATTAGATCTGAAAGAGGCTCCTGCTGATTTACCAACTAATGCCTACGATCTTCAGAGAGAAGAAATATCTAGCCCTCAAGTCAGTCTCTTAAAAGACTTGGAGTCCCTCTTAGTGCGTTAAAAAGCGGGACACATTAGAAGAAAACTATCTTGTTGTAAACACTTTCTTGATAGAAGAGAAGGTGAATGAGACTCTCCCACCTTTTACATACAGTTGTTTGTAACAACTATATTGCGAAAGTGACAACACAGTCATATCACAAGCTGCAAAGACGACATCATTGGAAAACTTATATTGCGCCCTGAATATACGAAATCTGACCAAGCCATACTGACGAAACTTTACGCCACTGATACCTTACATTATTAAGATGTAAAAGGTTCACTTGTGTAAAAGAACCAGTAATGGTGTATATAATTCGGATCAGAAAATCCTCTTCAGAGAGTCAAACTCAAAGGAGAATCTGATATCTTCTAGCTTAAAGATTCCTGCATTAAAGTTGTAATTTCGGAATAATTCACAGGATACTTTCCACTCTTTCCTCCAATCTTTCAATAACCTAATTATATGAGAGAGAAGAAACATCCCTCAAGGCCATCAAACTCAAATATTTAAAAATCACATTGAACGATCATCTCCTGATAAGACATTGAGGTTTTGTTCAGCCACGATACAATTATTGAGGTGCCTTAACCATCTTAAGGAACATATTAAAATAAACATATTATTGACTCATATTTACATGAGTTAGATTCGGCTCCGCCTCTTGACGGAAGACAGTTGGAACTTTTTTTGCTTTCATTTTAAATGTTTCGTTGCTACTTGAAGAACTAAGGAATTTGGAGTTTAACTTATTTCCAACGAGATTACAGATCACGTTCAAGTTAATAACGTCCATCATCGTTGGTTGCATAAGTTCCTATTTCTTTTGAGAAGTGAAATCGATACTCGAGAAAACAAACTATTTCTCTTCCATCAACCTCATATCAAAGAACACAATCAACATCATTCATAATAATGGAAAGATTTCAACTCCAAATCTTACACTCAATCTCTCTCTTCTGGTTCTTCCGTTCTTTTGATTTCAAAAAGAGAAAACAAAAATAAAAAAATTCCTTTTGTACCATCTGAACAGAGTCATACTTCCAATACACTAAGTGATAGTGTGAAAAAAATACATATCTCATCTTCTGTCAAAATATTCAAACATCTTCTAAATTAAATGTAAGTAGGCAGTGGAAGCATTTCCTCAGAATGCACAGTTTATAATCTCCTAAGACAAAAGGGCAGATGTAGTTGTCTTAAAGCTGTTGCAGCTAAACTGTTCCAGCATGAAATATTCGTGGATAACAGTGTCAGCATATATTGCTCAACCTTAATTACCCTTGCTTAAATTGCAAGAGTAGAAAGCATCTCACAGCTCTTTGATTGGAAATTTCTTATGATGGGTTTCTGCACAACATAGCAAAAAATGCTTCTGCTCCTCATCCTTGATTATTATGCTGTTGATAAATGACGGACAGTATTCTCTCCACAATCTTACATACATCCCATCACAGAAGACACAAGAATAAGTCTGTCCCTGTTCGTTCATTGATCGACTTAGGTTCACAGAGAACCTATGCTATATGCCAAGATTGCTCAATAAATCGGACATCAATTGTCAGCAACTTACCAAGATTGACAATCCCATCAAACCCTCTGGGAGAGAGTTCGTTCTTCTATATTTGGTTCATGTGGAATCTCAACTGTTGTTGTGATCATTCTATATTCAATCCTCGTTTCTTTGTAGACCCTCTCTTTACGAGCTGGGTTTTCACTGAATGACTGCATCTGCTATTTGTAGAATTCGTCAAATACAAATAGATGGATAACTCATTGTAGGTCCTCTATGGGACTCTGTAATAACATCGACCTTTTTGCTTGCGGCCACGACAATCTTTCCATATGAGGCAACTTCCAAATGCATAGAATGTTTGGAAGAAGTGCCTTATTTTCAACTTGTTTCGGCCTTTAGTTCCTTCGGCTTGTTCTTTCTACTTCCACATCAAAACAAAGACTTCGCTACATAGAAACGTCTGTTAAACTCATCACCAGAACATGCAATGAGGGAAGATTCATGACTACAATTCTGTCTCTTCATTGCCCTACCAATTTGTCAACGCTCCTCAACCCTCGTAAACTCAATTCTAACCCCTCCTTCATACCCTGATGTCAATCGATTCTTCCTCGAATCAAAGCGCATACTCAACTTGCGTCTCGAGCATCTAGTACTCGGAGTCCCATGGAATCAGGAAGAAAAGATTATAGTATACTGACAAAGAATTTATAACTTAAAATTCCACAAACTCCATTAAATTTATCGATGGAACAAGTACACATCGAATCCCTTGGATCAGGATTCGCATATGCATCAAGTCCATCCAACTATAAGTATGGTTTTTTTCCCATAACGACGAAATAAAAAAACACAAGGGAAAAGTTCTAGGTTACCTTTACCATCCTGGTAATGACACCCTGAGACTCGCAGACTTTGAGTTATCCTCAGTCAGTTCAAAAAGAGATCTGCTCTCTCAGGTTAAATTGTTTCTTCCTCTTTCTCTTGTTTCTTCCTTCACATTGACAGGTCAATAGGAAAAAATGGTAATGTACAAACAAATGATTGGGACTCATATCATCTTGAAATAAAGAATTGTCTCAGGAAAAATAAGGGCGATCTAACTCTCTTAAAGGAGTCTATCCATCAAATCGTTTTTGTTTGAACCTCATGACTAGCAACCTTAAATCTTTGCGATGCTAAGTTTCAAAAGAGCTATATTTGGCGAGCTTACATCACTCCCCCAGAACAGGGTCCTTCGTTAGTGGGCCAAATCTAAAGTAGCTCCTTTCAAGGGAAAAACATCTTGTTTAGAGCTTTTATCCATCTTTCTGGCGCTTAAAATGCCTTGCCGCAAATCGCTACTAAGCTACAAGACTTGAATTTAGCAAGTTCAGTACCTTCTCTGACTCCAAAATCTTCTGCAGGGTGCTGAGACGTAAGAGGACAAACAAATTTTCGTTCGTAATACGTATAAGACCTATTAAGAAGTATGTATTCATCTTGAGAAACCGATTATGTTTATATACCGATTCAATTTAACTAATCGTCAAAAACAAGCATGGAAAACCCTGGCAACCTCATTTAACTCGTGTTTGTCTGTCCGCGGTATTCCATGACAGAACTCCAATAGCAGATGACCAGCGTTTGGCTTAAACACGACAAGTGTAGATTGGCTATTACATCACCAAAAACAACGCGAGTGACAGAAGGCTTTCAAACACCTTCCAGCTCATTCAAGCCCCACCTCCCCTATATTGACATGAACCAATTATTCTTCCCTTTCACTTTTTAGAGTATGTGCTTACTTACAAATTCGGCCAAATCCATCATCCCCTAATGAAAATATCAGAAAAGCTCACTTTCTGCTCAAGATTATGCAACATGTAAGATTTTCCTGTCGTAACTTCTTTTTTGAGAAGAAGCTAAGTCGGGGCATACTCTTTCAAAAACCAATGAATTTTAGTTTCTTCGTCTAGCTTCTTTTGGCCAGTGGGTCTTATAAGAATAAAGCCGGTTGTCTCGCTACCTAACTACTAACTTTCGAGATAGTCAATCCTCAGCTAGTCCTTTGGCACAGTCCCAATCACCTTCCACCCTGATATAGTCAGCAGATGCACATGTTTCTCTGTAAACACTTGGCTTCAAGCTATTGACCTATTCGTTTTAAGTACTGGCATAACTCAGCTCGTCATAGCGAATAAGAGATTTTATCGAATGGGTGTTGTACAAGGCTTCACAGGCTTATATCTTATTCTTATCGAATTTACAATTTACAAAAGCGCAATCAATTTCATCGCTTTCTCAAATGGTTGAGTGATTTTACTAAACATTTTTTCATTAAATTAAAGATATCCAACCTCAAAAAATGTATATTCTCTTACACCTCTCAAATTCGTTTGTTTATTTGGTCTTATCCAACTATGTCTCCTAGGCAATTCGTTCACATCTTCTCAACTCTTCTGTGCTAAGTTTGAGTCCCTGATTATATATAGCACCATGCTCGTCTGTTTAATAAAGATGCGATGCTCTCGAGCATGCATGTTATCAGATGGGTTTCGAATTTTTGTCGTAAAATCACAATTAAAATTCCGCATTCCCCGATATACAGCCCTCTGATGGAAGTACTGGAAAGGTCATTCGACTCAAATGTCTCTATAAGACTGCTGTACCTAAAAATGTGGAAATACTCGAGTTACACAACGCACATGTGCAGACATTGCTCAATGCTATCAAATTCAGAGCATTAACAAATATACTTCTTCGGTAATGATCTATATGCCTCTCAACGCCTAACTGTTTTTAAAACCCGTTAGTAAACAAGTATCGTTTTAAACGAGCCTTAAATCCTACCCGAATTCCCCTTCTAGAGAGAAACTAGCAACCTTAAACGATTACTTAATTATTCAGACTTCCGGACCGTGAGATTACAATGATATTTATTTAAGATAGAGAGAGATGGGAAAAGACCCTCTATTTCAAGCTCATGAAAAATAGGGTTGATAGAGACCATCTACTTATTAAAAATCCGCCAAAGAGCGACCATATTGGCAAATGGGCATTATTCAACTGCTTATTTATGGAGAAAAGGTTCGCTCAGTTCAGGTTCGAACTCCTTGAGGTCAAATGAATGTTTACCACATAAAGCATTTATTCCTTTAGACTATCATCAACACACAGTGAAGTCAAGTCAAATCTCAAGGAAATAATTCTGCTTCAAATTCAATGGTGCCACTACCACCATCATCTCAGCAAGTAACAATTCCTGCCCACCACAATTTAAATGATACTCCCGCGTTGCAAATTCATTGCGTCCCAAAAGGAAAGCAGCTATAGTAGCACGTTCGAAATTTTGAATATCGGTAAGGAGGAATCGAAATCGAATCATCCAGGGTTCTATTAATCAATTTCTTTGTTTTTTTTTGTCTTTTTAAAAATGCCACAATTCGTCGAAATCCGTGCCATCGCCCCCCCCCCCCCCCCCCCCGCCCCGCAGTGTATATAAAGATTGGAATGCCTAATTCAAGAGCTTTAAAATATTCTAATGAAAAATTTTGCGTTTCAAGCTTTTCAAGTCTCAAATTTCGTATGGCATTTCAATTATTAAACTTTCCTCTTAGCTATATTATATTTATTCTTAAAAATTATTATGTGTTTTTATAAATTGTAATTGTAACATAAACCGGACACGTCTGAGAATAAATGCGGAATTGATACTGGAATAATTATTTCAAACCTCAAAGCTTTTTCGTTGACCTTGTGCTTTAGTGCTAATCGAACTCCCTGAAAATTTAAAAGGTCAAATTTAGGATTTATCGTTAAGTCGTTAAAAAAAGTGCGATGCTTTTAATAGAACTCCTTCCAATTTGTTTTTAAGTGTTAGTTAAAAGTGTTAATTCGTTGTATGATCACCTAAGCCTTATAAATCGTGATTAAAATGTAAACTCATCAAGTGCATTGTAACGCTTTTTATTATTTATTTAAACTAACGCTTAAACTTCAAGTCAACTTTATCTTCGTATTAGTCAATCGATGCGTAAAGAAATTATTTACTACCTATACTAAGAGGCCGGTGGTATATACTATAATATATTCTTGAAACAAAACAATTTCAAATAAATGGACTATTACATTGGGCATAAAGGATACAGAATTCCAGTTCAACAATATTGTTTACGTTCCTTTACTATAGTTATAATTACATAATACCTAATATGCAATAAAACACATAACATTTATTAATTCAGTTTAACTTTCCAAATTTACTATTTTAATATAAAACTACGTTTTATTAAGGTTGATACTATCGAAATTTTACTCGCCATAATACGATCTTAATAATACTGTATAATTATATATAGATATATAATATATATATATATTTATATATAATATTTTATTATAATACTATATTAATATAATATTATAATAGATACTATATATTATATATGATATACTATATATATATATATATATATATAATATATAATATATATACTATATTATATATATTATATATATATAATTATATATATAGTTATATAGATAGTATATATATATATATATATTTTATATATATATATATATATATAATATATATAATATATACATACTATATATTATCATATATATATAATATTATATATATATATATTATACTATTATACGATAGATCAATATATATATATATAATAATATATATATAGATATTATATAGATATATTAATAGTATATATACGTATATATTTAAAATATATATTTATATTAGTATATATATATATATAGTATATTAATAATGTAAAGATGATGCAAGAGGATCAAAAAAAGCTATAACAGCTACAGGAAAAATAAGACAATTTTTAGAATCAAGCTATAACGATTTACTTCAAGAATTAAAAAATGTACTTATTCTAATTATTATTAATTAACACTTACATATATAACATCCCTCGCTGCAGACGTAACACTTGCTATTATTATAATATATATATAATATATATTAATTAGATATATTTATATAGATATGATAAGATATATATACTATATATATAATAGATATATATATACTATACATATATTACTATATATATATATAATAATCATAGTTATTCCATATATCAACTTCTTAATGTTAATTATCATACAGTTTGGCAACTTTTTTAGAATTTATAAATTTTTAAAATCTATGTTCTCTTTTCTTTTTTTCTAATTTCATCCATAAAAATGTTCCTATACAAAATTGTAATATTATTTCATGTAGCTTATTCTATATTGTGTTAAAAGGACTCATTAACCCATATATATACTATATATATATTATATATATATAATATATATTTATTATATATATTAATATATATACTATATATATATAATAATATATATATATATACTATATAAGTTATTTAAATTATCTATGTAAATATTAATATATTTATATATAATATAATTATTTTACATATTATATATATATATATATATAATAGTTATTATATTACTATACTTATATATATATATAATATATATATTATATATATATATATATATATAATAAATATATATATATATCAGGCATGATATACTAAATGGCAGGGTAAGTAGCTCCTACCCAATATTTTTTTAGTTTTAAATAATTGAAATTAAATGGTAAAGGTATTCTAAATTATTAATTTTAAATAAAGGTAAAAAAAGAAAGCTATTTTCATCATAAATTAAAAGAAAAATACAGGAATATAAACTCCATCAATATTGAATTTCATTTATAATATTTATCGCGCCATCACTACTTACAAGTAAAATTCTATGCTACGACGGGCGAATGACGTCATTTTTTATATCAAAGTTATGTATGGATTTCAAACTTTCGTAAATGCGAATAATGAACTTTCTTCTCTCCCATTTGAATTTGCAATCTTCTAACCTTATAAGTTACTTTATTTCAGTTGTTTAAATCTTTGATAGAATATGCCATGTTCTGAAATGATAAGTTGATTGATAAACCTTTCTCTAGTTGGTGAAACTTTAGCATTATACACATAAATAATTTAAAAAATGCAATATTATGTGGATTTTATATTAAAAAAAAACGCTTTAAAAACTTATCTATAAAACCACAGCTCCATTTTTAAAAAAATGGCAGAGATAGAACCAGATGACTTTGAAATCGTGTGAGGTCGGGTACAGGTGATTTGACAAACTTAAGCAAAGAACTCGAACATTCCCATCCCATTCCCTAGCTCATTGAATGAATTATAACGAAGCCACACAATAAAACGCAGAAGCCCTAATTTAGATGAGAATATCGGGTCAACAATAAAATATTCTAATTGTCGAATAAATAAAAGGCCAGTTCCCTACATAAATGCTGAAAAGAGAAAAAAGGGAAATAAGACTACCGAACTACTCTGGACAAAGGTAGGAAAAAAACAAAAATTACCTAACTAAAGTCAACCCGGGCCTTGAACAAATAACACTTACTATTAAAATTTAAAAAAAAAAAAAAACTATCACGAAAAGGAAATAAATTGTTTCCGTTCCTTTTCAATAAAAAAAAGTAAAAGGAACCCTACTATAACGCAATCCTTTTGAAGGACTCTAAGCATAGCGGGAAGCTTCTATTTTAAGATCGGAAGCATGATAAAAAAAATTATTTACCCGATATCACCTATATAAATCTTGTGGAAAATCTAGACGTTCTTGTAGATCAAGCCGTCGAAAAAACAAAGCAAATTTGAAGGTTATTATGAATTTAGCTTGTAGGCGAATAACTATGAAACGGAATAATGCTCTGAGACCAGACACAAGCTTTTATACCCATGCCAAAGCAGGTAAAGAGCGCGCGAAAGTAGTCACTAGATAGTACAAAGCAACAATTACAACTTATCACTAACTATAAATAAATTCTAGGAATGACTTTAAAATTTAATTAATATAATTAATATTAATTATTACCTATCAGCAGAGGTGGGCATTTCGTAGTCCTCAATTTCGCAATTTTTGGAATGACCAAAAAATTGTGGAATAGCAATAGCGATAATTTGAAAAAAAGTTGCAGAACTGTAATTCCCGAACTTTTTTCAAATTCTCGCTATCGCTATTCCGCAATATCTTTTTTGTTATTCCAAATATTGTGGACTGCGAAATACCCACCTCTGCATATCAGTGATAAAGATATTAAACAAGAAAAGGGGCAAATACCAAAAGAAATTGCAAGATGATGAAATTTATTCCAAGGAAAATAATTAAAATATTCACTAGTACCTAGCTTCACTAGTATGAAATTAATAATTCCATCTCCATCAGTATAATTCTGTATAAAAATTATGAATCCTGACTTCAAATTTAAATATTTGTTGGGAAAAGTAAAATTTTGGGTTTTCACAAAAGGGTGAACTTCGACCTCTTGTCATAGGTCAAAGTTTTTGTTTTAAACTAATATAGAATAAAGAATGGAGTTTGATGATTCTATGGATATATGACTTTTATACTATATACTCCAAGTAATAAATATACATTATAACTATTAAATCGGAACTATTCAAATAAGATTGTCGAATACAATGACCTAAAGGCTCTCTGACTTAACACTTTTAATAATTCAGAAACTAATATAACTAATGTTAATGTCTAGTAAAATAAGTTAATTATAATTATAATTAATCAATCATAGAGTCTTTAGTATCTAAATTGATCCATAAGATAACAAAGTAGGTGAAGTTAGGTTCTATAAATATTTGCAAAGGGAATAATCAGAGACATACTAAGACTCTGCAGTGTGCGCCTTAATCCTCATACGCGTACTTACTCCATCTATTTATATATAGTGTTATTATATAAATCATATATATATATTTATATATATATACTACTATAATACTATATAGTTATATATATATAGCTACTACTTTCTTACTATATAGTATACATAACATATATATATATACATATAGATATATTAATATATATATAATATATATATAATATACTATGGATTATATATATATATAATATACTTATATATATATATATATACTAACTATATATATATAATATACTTCGTATACTATTATAGCTATATATAGACTATAATACCTGTCTATACCTTAGTATAATTACTTACATACAATATGCTCACTACAATCACTCTCTATCTAAATACTATACGCTATTATATATATACTAATCAGTAGTGCTACTAACTAAGACATATAAATATTTGATGAAATATATTGCAACATATAATTTGAAGTGTCTCATCTATTATATTGACTTTTGTCTATCCAGAGTTATGGTACACTCGCACCTTTATAGATTAAACAGTTACGTGAGGTAATAGTCGGCTGGTAGCACCAACAACACTACGTCTCAATCATCTGTACCATATTAAAATAGCATAATCATCTACTCTCCCTCTCTATATCATACAACTCCATAACAATATTCTCTATACAAAGTCACAACACGATCGCTAATACATATTGAACGTTCTACCTATTTGCATAAGATATCCACGCTGGTTAGTCTTTACGATCACTATCCTCCAATCAAGACGAAGATATTAATATTAAGGTCCCATGTTAGAATTGGATTCAGTACAAGCAATCTATAGAAAGAGAGCATCAGTGAATCGTTGAGCATGCGAATTTGAATGACTAAAAATGCCAACTGAGGAGCAACTTTTTCCCGAATAATACTTGTTTAAGAAGCTAAATTAATTAAATCTTTATAGAAGTCCGTATTCTTGTCGGCCTATCAATATAACTTCATACTATATCAGATGTGTATAAAACCTACAATTAATCATATATTAAAAACGTCATTATTCTTTTAATAGACATATGGGATATTTTTACATATCGTGTCTCTTTTTATGCACAGAATCCTCACATGTTCATTCCGGTTCTTGCTCGTGGCTGTTACTCTGATTCCTATCATCTCGAACATGCTCTCACCAGTTCGCTATTCTCCTTATAATCGTTTAACCTACTATTAGGTTTATCTAACATAACCATCACATAATTTATATTATCTCTGATTATCATATGAGCACTTACTTATTATACCCACTCTACCCTTTCTAAATCTTGCCATACACCTGCTTTATATACTTTACCATTCCCCTATACCCATATCCCTTTACCGATCTAACCCCTCTAAATCACTATACTTACTTATCATAAATTTAATATATACTAATACTAGTATATATATACTTATAATTATACATAATCAAACTCACACAGTTTATTATATAGTAATATATAATAATATGTATCAAGTTTATAGATAGCTATATATACTAATAATATATATTTACGTACCTATATATATATATATATATATAATATATATATATAAATTACTATATATATATAGGTTATATAGGTTATATATATATATAAACATAAATATAATATAGTATTACTATATATATATTCATCATACCTTATATATATATATTTATTATATATATAGTATAATATATTAATTACTATTAATTATATTATATATATAATATATAATATTATCTATATAAATAATTATGAATAGCTTTAAGTTGTTAAAAGTATAGAAAAAAAAACCTCAATATTTCACTTTTCCATGATCAATTGACTATTTAAAATTGCCGACCCCAAAAAACAACGGCCACAAAAATTAGGCCCCCTCATCCCCCCTGCATCGCCACTGTACTTCCTATGCTGTTTGTTATTCCCTATCATCTCTTAGTTTTTCTAACGAAATTATAATACACCTTAAGTACACATTTGAAAGTATTATACTGAATGCTCTTAAGATTTTATATGCTTAGTAATCATAAAAATATTATATCAAACTTTTTTTTATAATTGCAATTTCATCCTTTTTTGAAACTTTACACTTTTGTAGTGACGTTTACTTCATAATTTACTTTGCCTTTGTGTTCCTTTCGTTTGGTTTAGCAATAGTTTTATGACTTCATTATCACAGTATAAAAAAATACCCAAATAGTTAGGGGAAAAAAAAAAACTCTGGCTGAAAAAAAAACTCTGCTAACTTTATGGACATATTATAGGGCCTTGATCTTCTCAGAAAAAGAAAAATCCAAAAAGTGTATTAAGGAAAAAGGAGACGACAGGCCTGATTTACTAACCGAAAGGAAACCATAAAAACATTAATAAACTGACTATCATCTGATTTATTATAGTTAGCCTACCTCGCTCATACCCTTTCTCACGATCATTCACATCAATATAGACAGGTAAACATACCTTACCATTGTACTTGACTCGCCGATTGTATTTTTTTTTCTTTTTCTATTACATCATTTTTGTTTTAAAATTATTCTTGGATTTATTATTTTGCTCAATTGGTCTTGAAAACTTTCTTCACCTATTGATTAGTCTTCCTTTGGTTGATTCATTCATTTCTGCCATGTCAACACACTAATCATTTATAAATTCTACTGTGGGTAGGTTTTTTTGTGATAACGTGTCTCCTGATCTCCCTAATTAGGTTATTATGCAATACATCTTGTGGAAATATCTCACCATCAGAAGGCCAGAGAAATTTGATGATTCCAGGAAATCACGTTATTAATAACATATTTGAATTTTTGATCAATTTGCAGTTGTCACACGGACCAGTTAGATATAGTCTATATATCTTTACCACCCTGCTCTCCAAAGAATTGTAATACTTAATATTGGTAACCTTATCTTTATACTCTTACCTTCAGAAGTACAAGTTTGACTATTTCAGCGATCCTACTTCCTACTATAAAAATACTTGAAAGTACCTTTGCATCTAATATTTTCTTCTTCAATAACTGGGTAATGTTACACCAGAAGGAGTTGTTCACCCCCGACTTTTATTCTTAACTTGAACTTAAATTTAAAGACACTAAAAAAAATAATATACTATGAACTGTATTTTAATTGATTGAAGAATAGTGAAAACAAAATTTGTCGCTCTCTTTAGGAAAAAAAAGTTTAGGACAGCCTTCTCAAAGTTGTTAAAAAATTCACCATAGACTTGTTCAATTATGATCGATCCAGGTGTAGTTTGTCTCGTCTCATTTGTACAGGCCGACTCTAGTCAGTTTATGATAAAGTTTTGTTAGGTTATACACACAGGAAAAAATCTATGTTTAGATATTAACATACTTCTTATTCATAATCCCTCGAAACTAGGGCCAGGCCTGTAATAACGTAAGCACGTGGTGCAAAAGACCAACAAACTAAGTTTTGATATTATTAAAAAATGTTACTGACGGAAATACAAATTGTTAATACTTCAGAGGGATGCCAACCTCTTCTGTTGTAATAACTTTTCACAAACCCGATGGGACTGTTCGCGATATTATCCTTAGACTTATTCGCGTGGTAATGGCTCTTAAATTGTGTCTCCAATTATTTCAATTATTTTTTTAGAGTATTTAATATATTTTAAAATTTATTTATGAAAATTGTTTATTTGAAAAAAATAAAATAAAAAAAAGAAGAAAAAAATGTAAAAAATCAGATAAAAATAAAAAAAAAAAAAAGAAAACAGAAAAAAAAATATAAGAGAAAAAACCAATAAAATAAAAAAAAAAAAAAATCATTTACAAAAAAGTAAAAATAATTTCTCTTTTTATATTATTATTAACTTTTTTTTTAAATAATTCCTACCTCGAATATATATTTTTTTACAACTTTGAGACTTGGGCTGTAACTATTTTCCTAAGGAAGATGATTCATATGTCGGTTTATGTTCCTTGTTGTTCTGTTGGTAACAATGTTGAGAAACCTGTTAATTAACAGTGTTAGTTACTGCTGCTGATATCCAAGCACATCTTTATTTTCGATATTTCGTACTTATTCTCTTTATTGATTATTTTTTCTTATGAGAATGTCCTGTGATTTTCATAAGGAAACACATCGGTCTGGCCTGGTGACCCTTGCTTCCCTGTTTAGTCCGTTTGTAAGCACCTTTGCGGACTTTACAGGTTTAGATGTAGACAACCCCTTCCTGGTGTTTGTTCATGGAGGTGATACAATTGACCTATAAAAGAGACTGAGAATTGTAATAAAGTATTTTAATTATTAATCATTAGGCGCAGTCTTCACTACCAGTTCAACAAAGCCTAATAGCAAATTTTAATGAATTCTTCTTTAAGAATCAACATAAAATTTTGGTACTCCGAATAAAGCATGCATAGCCTTATTTTAGTCACCCTTCCAAACTTGTTTGTAATCCGTTGGACTGTCGTCTAAGTCTTGTATATCCCTCCTTTCGAGTATATGTCCATTCTCAGAATTCGTTTGCATGTTTGTGTTTCCTTTTGGTTATTTCAGCTGCCCTCTATTCACAATATATATATTTTTAAATATCAGTTTACTCAGGCCCAGGTCACTCAGAGTGTCATTAAGGAGTGAGGCCTGGTAGACGAGGTTCCCAAAACCAGGTTAAATTTCTTATCCTTACTCCTTGGTCATTTAGGGTCTTCTAATTTACGAACCCATTATTTATTCAGGAACGAACTAATGAAACTAAAATTTGCTGATCGTGTAACTCCATTGTTTCCCTTTTTTCTAATAGCTAGTACCGAACATACCAAAGTTATAGTATATTGGATTTTTATTCTTAGTATTCCTAATTAATTCTAAGATTGCCGGTAGTAAGTTCCAGATTAAATAAATTAGGCTTCTTGTTATATGTACCCCCGCATAACAATAGATTTAATTTTTGGACACTAGAGTTCTCCTCATAATTCAAAAAGAATGGATAGGTTTTTCCCATGGGATGTGTCACACCGTAGGTTTGTTTAGCACTTTTATGACACTCCTCCCTAGTATTGTGATATGTTTTTGAGCTTGCCAACACCATATTTACAAGATTCGTTTTGCAGGGCGACAAATTTCACTAAAGATATACATTTTTGCTCCCGCTAATATGGCAGAGATCACCTTTTATTTGAAATGATCCTTCAGTAGAGAAATCAGTTTGGATGATTTATTAGGTGCAGAGGGCACAGATATTGCTCAAACATCTATGAGAGGGCTAGATACAGAGGTAAGATACTATATATTTAAATCTGTTAAAGATGATCTTTTAGTTAAATGAGATTTCCTTACCAGTCCCCATGCAACCAAAATAAGATTAAGGATCAACGCTCATCAACGAATATAATAGAATCTTTTGGTAGCTACTTACTAATTTTTTCTTAGGATAACTAGCCCATCACACAGAATACCTTTTGCCTGCACATCCAGGTCACATATCACTTAGGGAACATGGATGGGAAAAAACATCAACAATTATATTGCTTAAAAATATATAGGCCTATACCTATCTTTTTTCAAGAAAACAATTTTTAACATTCTAACACTAACAAGAAGAGAAAGTGCAAGCATGTTGAGCATTATTTGTTTCTTTTTGAATAAATTTAGGGGTGTGAGTGTGCTAATCAAAGGTACTGAAGAACAGTTTTAAGGAACATACAGCAATAGTGCTGAAGACGTGCCTATTTTATTGAAGAAAAGAAAAGAATCTTTTGTGGCAAATTATCTACTAAAAGAACGCCAGTTAGCTTAACATCTGTCTGGGCTTGTAAAGGTTCTTGAAAATTACCTGAAATCATATAGAGATAATATTTAACGAATGTATTAACAATGTTATTCCTCGGTGTATGACTCCTGCATGCACTTGGTCTCTCTCGTATTCAAAGGGTTAGTCATGTCAGACAAACCTCTTTGAGATATTTTACTGGAATTACATTAATAACTGACTTGCAGTGACTTCGAGGGGATGATCCATTGATTGAATATGTGATTATATTTAAGACTTGTAAAGCTTTTGATAATCCTTCCCCACCTTAAGGCTGATGAAGAAGGTGTCATTGTCAAAGGTCTGGTATGAGGTGGTATTTAAAGTGCATGGTTGGAATTTAAAATAGGGTTGTTGGGGATTTTATAACCTTTACGCAAAACATGTAGTAAGTGTACACACCCTAAACAACCTATTTCATTGCAATTTAAGGCATAATAATCATCTCTATGGGAAAAGTTGGTAAGAGTGGTGTGTAACCCCAATAGGGTTCAAGTGCTGGGCCACTATTTAGTTCCTCATTTCAAACAAAAATCAAATAAAGTATGATTATCACAACATGAAGCAACTGAAATTCAAAGCCTCTCTACTTGGATCAGGTAAATTTACAAAGAAAATATATAATTTTCACCCCAAACACTTTCCATTTTCCTAGTTCGATTATTTATGGTGAAGAAGATGAACTGCCCCCCTAAGATGTTACTATAGAGACTTGAATGAGACACACTTGGATGATAACCGTAGATCAGAGGGCAAGTAGAATGTTTAAGATGTAAAAAAGTGTAAGAGTTCGTTCACCTAGGTACCAATGATTAAAGTTTGTGTCCATTTAACTAGCGATATGAATGGGGATTGGCATTAGTCTGTGGACCAAGAAAAAATTTAGGTGTTCGATTATAAGCAGTATTTGAAAGTAAGCTAATCAGTTTTGGAAGCTAGAAATAAAGCTAATAAGATGCTGGCATAATAAATCGCCAATGTTGTTTAAAGAGCAAGTGGAAAGTAATAAGGTAAACTGTATTAATAGCCGCTATGTTTAGCCAGTACATAGGCAGTAGTTGTGCAACAAGTTTGGCCCTCATAGTATTTAAAAAGTGCACCCAAAGACTTAGATAATATAGCTAGAGTAAGTGCAAACACTAGGTAGCATAGCAACGATGAGTTTTCTGGGTTTGAGGTTAAGAGAACTTATGTTAGGAATGGGAGGACTTAGAAGGAAGTTAGGAAATTGTTTTCTGTAGAAAGAGAACGAATATTTCTCAGGAGGGGAACTATGATAACAAGTCTACAAAATATTTACATCCTAGTAGATAATATTGACAGAGACCGAAGTCACAAAAAATTTTCTCTACATACAAAGCTGCAGAGCATGTGACAGGTTGCAATCCAGGGGGTGCAGCCATAATAATTCTCATCTCGACTTAGGAAGGTAAAAGCCACAGCATGTCCAACACTCTGTTTCAGGATCGTATGAATAGTAAAAAAAGAGTTTATGCGCAAATCTTCCAAAAGCTAACATTATGCTAGGAATGCCAAACTGGTGTACATGGAAAACTAATTTGTTGGAATCACCCCGCGCTCTGGTGAACGCAAGCGATGGGAGGTTTTTTGTTCCCAGAGTGTCTACAATTGTGTCAATAGGCACCAACAAGTTAGAAGAAGAAGATGGTCCGTAGATATATAATAGGATGGTTGGGGTATCAGTAAATATATTTAGACAAAGAGCAAATGGCGGGTTTTTAGTTATAGTAGCTTAGTTAATGTTAGACTCATGCGTGATCATAATAACCTAGATATTAATGCATGTGGATGGTTGGGTATCATATATATCATAAGTTTTGACTAAGCCAAATTGGTGGATTTTAGTTACAGTAATTGACAAGCCCTAGGGTGCTTTGTGGATTTGCATGAGCAGTTTAGTTTTGGGTTGACTGGGGACGTCTCGACAGGCCCATGTGCTTCTACTGTCTCTAAAATCTTAATGTCTTAAGATTATCCAATTTTAATTTTCTTATACAATATATGTTTAAATTCTATTTGGTAAAATTTGGCAGCTTTTATATTTCTAATAAATATATTCTGACCAATAATAAGTCATTATTATTCAATCGCTTCTATTTACCTATTTTACGTTCTTCAGGTTTATGTATTTTACCTAGCTCCTAGAGGAAGATGTGGGAGCCTTTATATACCCATAATATGAAGAAATGAATTTCTTAGTTTATCATGCAAACTGAAATGACCATGTTGATTAGGAAGAGGATTGGTTCCAAATATTAATAAAAACAAATGGATAGTGCATCTATTTTATCTACAATGACCTATTGAACAACATGTGATGCAAATAGTTTTCCGAACTCTCAAGTCAAAAAGCGTAAAATAAAAAGAACTATAAAACTTTATCAATGAATATGATCGTTGAATGAGTAATAAACCCCTAAAATTTTCTTAATCCAACTAACAACACCTCCTTCCTTTTTTTAAGATCCTTTTAACCTTACTTATTGCATTATCTAGAGTCTCACCAGGTTAAAAATAAAAATTTGATAATGGTTGGGTTCTACGTCTGTTTCTACAAGAATTCTCTCCTTTAAAAATAACTGTAAAGATTTGTCTGATTGGACCGCAAGGAAATCAGAGAAAATATTTAGTCACAATGAAAAGAAAGAGAGATAGACTGTGATGAAGTCCATTCATGCTTAAGAGTATGTGAATAAAAACAAAATCCAGAATGAGCTCATAGAGAGAGAGTGTGAATAGTTTGAAATGACCAGAAAAGTTTATGTTCAAGAATGACAAATTTTGATTGAATAAACGTAGCCTTTGTTAACATGCATCAAATATCTCTAGAATGTTTCGCCACATTGCGTCTATACATATCTCAATTCTCCACAATTCTCTTGTAACTATTATCTCAAAGTAACCCAAATCTCTCTCAATTAATATAAATCTTCTGAAAATAATTAATATTTTTTCACACTCATCTTAAGATCTAACTTTTAATCATTCATGTTAACATTGATCCCATATGTATGTGATTGATTTTCTATTTTCCAATTAAGCTCTCTGCAAAGACAGCAAATCTATGCCCTGATGCACAATTAAGGGAAAGAAGCCCAAGCAACCTTGCCAATCCTATAAAGTGAATTTCTCCACCATTTCATTTCCTAGTGCATGAGTATGTAGGCCGGGAAAAGAAGATAAAAAGTTTTGTAAACAAGCGTCTATTGACATTTCCACGGGCAGCTTATGCCCTTATAGGAACATAAACTTTCCATCAATATTGTATTTGTTAATCTAGCTACGCCTTTAATGTGAATTTTTTTTATGAGAAAGCGAAGTCACACTCTCCAGTGTCGTATAATTAGTGTCCGCAGCATTTCATAGTATATCTGGCATGATGTACCAGGATTCTCTAGTCAAAAAACGGATCCAACTCACTCATATACCCGGAATGAAGCAATACTTAGCCGAACAGCGCTTTAAACTGCATGTCCAAGCGAATATGTACTTGTAATAGTCTACCATTAATTTTGAATGTGAAAGTAGAAAGCTTTAGCTATTCGAGATATTGTTAATGCGTTTAAATTAATATTATATTTGCCTGCCACTTACATCATCACCCATGAGACAATGATTTTAAACTTACTTTAAAAAAAAAGAATGCGCTCACTCATAAACAAACTTAGCATCTATATAGAGATCACAAACACTAATACTACCATAATTCGTCACCATCACCCATAGAGTCCATGAGTGCCCCTCTTGAGACACCATCATCGGAATAATAAGGTTTATACCTGAGACTGCCTTGTTCATTAGGGTGTTTAAAAGTTCACAGAAAAGGATGCAATGGAGCCCAATTACCGTGCGGATGTAATAGCAGACGAATTCTGGACAAACCGATGAACGAGATGCCATTATAGAGAGCTGGGTCAATTCAGACAAAATGAGGAGCAAAAACGCCGAACAAGATTAAGGTGAGCAAAAACGCTGCATTGTAGAAAACCAGTGATGTGCCTGCTCATTGCCAGCTGGTAAATAAATAGAACGGAGAGTAAGCATCTAATAACGGTCCTAATAACTCAAGAACAAGTTATCAGCTAAAACACACACGTTGTAGAAATAGACATGTTTGACATATAATCTCAAAACTCTTCATCAAAAATAGTTTAAAAATTGAAACTAAATATTGGAGGTTACTGTTTCATAATTAGGGATAGGTTAGCTTAGTAAGTTACTAACTGGTTAAATTCTTGACCTAATTTACGAATTACGAGTGGCGACGCAAAGACTACAAACCTTGTTTACTTACTAGATATAGTACACGCTTCAAGAATATATATATAAACCCGGACCAAACTAAAAAAGAAAGAGAGGAAGCAAAGCAGCTGAGGAATGAAATACATGAAAGAAAACAAAATGGAGAACAAGGACTATACATTTAAACAGGGAAAAATATGCAAGAATGGAAATTTTTAATAAGGAAAGGCAATGATACCGGACAAACAGATATGGCAATGTACAACAGGCTAACGTTAAATATGATTAATATACAAGGATTAACAAAAACAAAATTAACTGAGATTGAGTTGTTAATAAATACAGAAAATGATATAGTACTTTTAGTAGAAACACATCTCACAGAGGACAGATTCATACTTAGAGATGACCTTGACAAAATTTTTAGTAATAGAAAGGAAGAGGATAAAAAAGGGGGAGGGTTAATGGTTATACATAAGAGAAATAAGCATATAGAAGTAGAAAAACTTGATGGAAAGCATAATGATATCCTTTACTTCAAGGTTAAAGTGCATGAGACAGAATATATATTTGTATTAGTATATTTTGCAACAGGAAGCAAACCAGAAGACGTAAGAAGAAATATCAAAATAAGAAAAGAGTGCGAAAGACTGATAACATATGAGAGTAAAAATAATTTCATGATCCTCGGGGATTTCAATGGGCACTTACCATGGTTGGGAAGACAACAACTTGATAAACAGGGGGAAATGGTTTCAGAGTGGATAGATAAGTTTGAGTTGAAACTCTTAAATACAACTGAAGAGTGTGATGGCCTAACAATGCATATACTTCCACATGAGAAGTGTCATAGAATTTGCTATGACTAATAAATATTTTTGAACATTTTATTAATGAAAATATGAAAGAACAAGAAGTATTTGATCTATCAGACATAATTAATACAAAAAATCACTATATAAAGGAAACAAAGAGTCCAACACAAGCCTAAAACTAAAAAAGAACCGCGAGAAAATAATAGAACAATAATCAAAAGATGATTATTAGTACAGGAACCACAAGATCTAAATGACGAATAAAAATATGTAAAGAATCAAAACACCTAACGAAAAAAGGCAAAAATGAAGAACTCCCGCAAGTAAACAGTCACGCAAAGAGGATGAACAGCACAAAAAGTAACATTGAACAGGACACAAGCAGAACAATAGATACTATTAACAAAAAAAAAAATAGGATAGGACGCTTACTGTGAAATAAGATTGTAATCCATGATTGATGTCGTACTTTGGACTTCAAATCACAGCAAGCAAAAAACTGTATAAAAGGCTGATTTACTAGACTCGCTCTGATCGGTCTATAATAAGGGAAAAAGAACAAGAAAAATAGAAGAGGAGCAGAGAAAGCATAACTGACCAAAAAAACTATGCCTACTGAGGGAAGCACAAAAGTAATGAAAGAACAACATATTCATGTCCCTCTAATAAACCAAAACTCCGGATACCTAAACACAAAAAAAATCAAAAACTATAGCGAAGAGAAAAAAACGAATAACAAGATGACACATACAAAAGATCTGATAAAAACAAACCAAATTATGGGAAGAAAGTAGTAAAGAAAACCTCTAAGGATCGCCACGTAGATAAGACACCCAATGAGAGCGAGACTAAACTTTCGATATATATGAAAACAAATCGTCACAACCAACTAAACTACAAAAAGAGCCAACTCAGCGGGAAAAAGAACTTAAACCCCTCGCTTCAATTTGAATGTTAGCACAATTATTAGATCGACTTGCAAAACATATATAGAAAACTGTGCTCACTTAAAAACCCAACGGGACCGACACACTCACAGACAACGAGGAACTATACTAAAAGCACGACTACAGAACAAAAAACATTGACTACTAATCAACCACTATTGAGACTTAAAGAATCAAAATGCAAAGTACAAATGTTTAGAGAAAAAATACAGAAATCATCGACAAAAAACAAAAACAGTAAAACACCGAACTCCAATTAAACACCACATGAACCCACAGAACACCGAGCTCAACACGATCACACTAAAGCGAATAGACATAAAGAGTCAGAAAGGTGAGCACTATCAAACAAGAAGCGCTCAAAAGCGCGAGCACGAAACACAGACCCCAACCGGCACAAGAGCCACCCAGCGCGGGCATTCGGAGCCTGGATACTTAAGCCAGAGAAGACTCAATAACCTCAAAGCCCCCTATCAAATTAAATCAGCAAAGCAAAGTGAACACCAATGTAGATACGCAGCTCTTCATCGACAAATTGTAAAATACAAACGAAAAGGACACAAAACTAGCCCACACAGAAGGAACAAAATTAAACCACGAAACAGTACATAGGACAAATAATATAATCTAGCAGTATGATAGAACACAAAAGAGGAAGATCAGGAAAAATTACAAAAATTAACGACCAAAAAAAAATAATCAGAGAAGAAGGAAACTAAGATACGGAAAACAAATTGATAGAAGACATTAATCATAAAAAAAATGCAAAAATGCAACTGCACACACATGAAAAAAAGAATATGTGCCCCACTTGAGGAATCAAAGGAACACATCAAATCAGAAGGCTTGGACAAAGCTGCAAGCGAATTGAGGATAATCTTCTTCAATTTGAGCAAAATGTACCTGACGTGGAAGAAATAATATCATACAGAGACCAGAAACCATAACTATGCCAATTGTAGCTCTCCCCCATATACGAATTTCAACGAACAGCTTCGATTAGGACTCCAAGTAGAGCAGATAACGAGGAACTCAAACCATATAAGAGAGGGTATCTAAAAAAGGTAAACAAGAAGAAGTCAAAAAAAAACTTCCGCACAATGCCACCCAATAATACAACAGCCCAATGCACAACACACTCCACACCCGCATACAAGCACCAGACACAAACACCCAAACACATATGCTATCAAAAAATGAAAATAGAAAACACGAATAAGCACACAGAACGAATACTAAGCCGGCCCAATCCTAAAGCCCCAAAAGGCCATGAAACAAGACGCCAAACAGATCTACAATACATGATATTCAAAACTATAAAAATTAACTATACAAAAAATTAAATTAAAGGGAAATTGCACTAGAGAAAGAAAAGGGATTCAACAATAGTTGTTCCAAAAAAATAAACAGTCTATTCTTTGCATGTAAATTGAATAGACCTGATCTTAATGCAGAAAATGTAACGAACATTATGCAGCTGCACAAGAAATAATGAATGAGCCACATTACGTACCCCAGATAGTGGGCAGGAAACTCCTATGGGCGTCTAGAAATAAACAAAGAGAAAAAGCAACTCTCTACCTCATTTCCCTAACCATAAGAACAAAACAACCACCAACAGGCCACAAACATCTCGAGAGTATCAAAGTGAACAGAGAAGAGGCACACCAAAATAAAACCACTCAAGCATAAAATATATTAATAACAATAGAAAAAAATAACATGTTTTAAAAATATACTCAGAAGCTGCATCTCATAAATAAGGCACCACACCTTGGCTTAGCACAAAAACAGGTTCAGTCTAGATTGAGAAGAGCTGCAAAAACAAAACTAGCTTAAAGAAAAATATAGGGAAAAGTGACTATGCTGAGAAAAAAAAATACTACGCACAAACTCCCAGCATATGAATTTTATGTATGACCAATGTAAATTAGTGCTATCACAAAACAAAGAATTAGGAATAAGTTACAGAACAATTGAAGAAACAACAGTATACAGGAAAAGATAACTAGAGAGGACTAATTACACCCCCACATGCAGTTTCTGAGGAGGAAGATTGGAGCAATCATCACAATGCAAGGAGGAAAGATATAAATAACTAACAAGAGTTAAAATGAAAATATATATGAAAATCAATATACAGAGAAAAAAAGAAGTACTTAAAAACATACTTGAAAAAAAAAGAAAGCAGAAGGGAAAAAAAATGAGGTAAGAAAAGAACTGCCAACTTGGAAATACATATGTAGAGGACAAAGTTATTGAGTATAAGACATTAAAAAGTAGCACCAATATAGAAAGGTTTGACAAAGAAAGAGATTGCTGAAAAAAGTAAAAAGCTTGGGACCTACATCAATGGAAAAGAAGAAAAGGAAGCACAAGAAGAAAGTTACAATGTAACCGAAGATGAGGAACAATAAAGGAATTGAAAAAGAAAGCTACAGATTAACGAAATGACCAAACTCCTTCTACTCACAGATGATACCTTATTCTAAGGAGCCAGAATGCCAATACTTTAGACACTAAAATGGAAGAAAACGAAAGATTCTCAATAAATAGGCGAATTAACGATGTGACATATTGGAGAATGAAAAGAAGACCTGATACACTTCATTTGTATCTGCCCAGAATATGAAGATCTTGAAAATTTTGTCCATAATAGATACTTCAAAAAACAGTGAATGGAGGGAAATGAAGATGAAGAATGACTATGATTCTGAATCTCACAACATGGGAGAAAGTTAATAATAAAATATTTAGGAAAATGTGGGAAGAAGAGAAAAAAGGATGTATATCAACATAAATGACACAACTAATAAAGGAAAGGATAAAGAATAGGAAATAATAAATAGTAAAATTACAAATAAAATTAATAAATAAATAAAATATAAATAATAATGAAAATAATTAAATAAATAAAAAAAATAATGAAAAATAAATAAAAAATATATAATTTAATAATAAATATACCCAAAATAATTAAATAGATTTTTAAATAATAATATGAAATAATAATATAAATAATAATAATAATAATAAAATAATCTAAATAGATAAATAATAAATAATAATACTATTAAATAAGAAATAACATGAAGTGAGATAAAGAACAATAGATGTAATAGAAAAATAAATCAAATAATAAAAATAAATATAAATAATATATATCATTAGGGATCAGAATTATGTGATATAAAAGGATATGGCAGACCGGTAAATTATGAGGAAAAAGGGGAAAAAATTAAATGAGAGCAAAATAAATATTAAGTGCAAAAGTTAGCAGTGCAGTGAAAGAATTATCGATAATGAAAAAAATAATATAGTCTTGGACGTAATTTTGATATCTAAACAATATATGATATTAATGATACAAAATAATAATTTGTATTATTACAAATATTATTGTCTTTTAATAAGATTTAACAGTCCATTGATACCTCAAAATGAAAATATGAAATGACTGTGAATATAGAGTAACTCATTTTATGTTTTAATTAATTTTTAATAAATATTTTATAATTTTTATAGATAGAAATTTAAAACAGGAAATACTTAGAATAAAGTGCATGTAATCCTTTTAATCTCATTAATTAATTGTAAGTTTGTATAATCTTATAAATAATTAAATAATAAATTTCAGAGAAAATATATATAAATTTTTGACAGTTAAAATAAGATAATATTAAAATAGACACTCCTAGCTACACATAGTTCTAGATGAAGATCGATATATTTTAGTAAAGTTATTTATATATAAAATGATTTTATTTGGTATTTTATTTTATTTATTTTTTTTATTTTCACATTTTACTTGAGCTGAGTACTGTATGTTTATACCTTGAATTTACTAAGTCTTCACAAATATGTTTATACTATTATATTTGGGTATAGCTGTATTTAGTATTTTGAGTTAACTATTTACAATTATTTTATTTTTGTTTTTATTTAAATTTTATTATGTGTTATATTTAAAATATAATGTATATATCGTTGTTTTGTTATTTTATTTATTAGCTTTTGCATTCATTATTCTTTTATTTCATTTATTTAAATTTTATGTACTTATATAATTTTATATGAAAGTATTCCACAATACCACAATATGAGAGTACTCGACTTTTATTATTATGTAGCTGTATATAGTCAGATCTTACTTGTAATTTTACC